>CAJQZJ010034157.1:5062891-5094244 GCA_907164525.1 Lophiomys imhausi | reverse complement strand
CACACACACACACACACACACACACACACACACACACACACACACACCACAAATTTAGTAAGTCTTAGGTCTCCAGAAATGAAATGTTTTCTTTTATACTCTTGGTAGTAATAGACTACTATGTGCGAAAACTGCTCTAGTGCTCCTTGATTGCAGGATAACTTCGATCTGAAGATTGCTTTGGGGAATGAGAGGAGATTAATGGTAGGGTGTCTTTCAAAAGTTTCCAGCTAGTCTCATGCAGTACACTGATTGCTCTGAAACTCTTTTATGTGGAATCCAAAGATATGAGGATAATAGTGATTCTGGAAGACGGGAAGGGCTTTGCGGGTCATGATTCAGCTTTTCTCTCCCATATCACCAAAGCTTGAGTGGATTTTGTTTAGTTTAACTCAATCTGTGAGGTATCTTCCGATATGCTCTTTCTGGTGGGTGTTTAATAAATCTTCTAACTATTAAGTCCAACAAATATTCCCCCTGTCAATGTGTATTTTCAAAGTGGTAGTTGCACACAGTCACATGATAAATATGCATGCAAATATTTGTTTGTGTTAAATTATGTTTGTTTCAGATTTAACTTCTCCCTAGGGATTTTTTTTTTGTATACCAAAACATTAATCACAGTATCTGTGAAGTATGAAGTTAAGGAATTAGTCACATTCATAGAATCATCTAACATTCATAGACAGTATGTATCCATATGATAGAATAAAATCAGCTGTTTGATGGCTAGGTAACATAAGGTTCTTGCCTTCCTACGGAAATGTTTTAGTGACTGACACAATGGCCATGTTTTTACAGATCCTACAACACATCAAATCTGATGGAAGACTTGAAGGTTTTGTATAGGACTGCTGGCCAGCAAGGCAAAGGAATCACTTTTATTTTCACAGACAATGAAATTAAAGATGAATCATTTTTGGAATACATGAACAATGTTCTGTCATCAGGAGAGGTGGGGGCTCAGTTACTTTCATATCTTTGCCTCTCTAGATTCCTTCCAACTTAGACTCTCCATTTTTCATCCATTAGAAATTTGAATTAATGTTCTGAGGAATTTAACAATCAGCATGAAGAATTTCTTTTTTATTGTTTTTTTCATTTAATTTTTTATTTTACATCCCAGTGGTAGCCCCCTCCTTCCCTCCTCTGGGTCCCTCCCCTTCTCCCATTCCCCCTACCCTTCTCCACAGATAAAAGGGTGCCCTCCCCTCTCCCTTACCATCCCACCCCAGGATATCCATTTGCATTGAGGGGAAGTGATCAAAAAGCAGGCCTCATAGTCCTTGACAGAGAATGCCATGTTCCAGTTGCTAGGGTCCCATATAATGACCAACCTGCCCATCACTTGGGTTTTTAAAGAGTAAAATTTCCAATTAGCCGTGAAGCTAGTCATTTACTCCAGTGACTTACGACAGTGATATGAAAAATGACAAAACAGGAGGCAGGCTGGGAAGGCTAGCCTTTGGGGTAACTATTTGCCTCTTTTAGACCTGTGGCTTTGCAGTTAGTCATAGAGAGCCATCTGTGAGCATGAAGTGTTGAAAGTTTTAAGTTCACTTTAAAAAGTTGAACTTAAGAGCACAAATGGAGGAGAAATCTTGGACCTTTTGAGTATATATCTTGATGTGTTACATATGCATATACTGAATTTGGATGCCTGCATTTCTTTCTGAGGTCTCCAATCTCTTTGCTCGGGATGAAATTGATGAAATTAACAGTGACCTGGCATCAATCATGAAAAAGGAACACCCCAAGCGCCCTCCCACCAACGACAACCTGTATGAGTATTTCATGAGCCGGGTCCGGGGGAACCTTCACATTGTGCTCTGCTTTTCGCCCGTTGGAGAGAAATTTCGAAATCGAGCTTTGAAGTTCCCTGCCCTTATTTCAGGTTGCACGATTGACTGGTTCAGCCGATGGCCCAAGGATGCTTTAGTTGCTGGTTAGTGTGATGGAAATAACTCTTTCATACGTTCTCGTTCACAGGGGCTTCATTTACTTTATTATTTATTACTCATTCATTTACTTTCTGTGCTACCAGCTGTTTCTGCACTTAGCTGAACAACTCTCTCTGCCCAGTGTGGGTGGACTTTTGCTACAAGGTGCTGTTCTTTTTGACTTGGTAGCTGGGGTTTTTTTTTTTTTTCCTCCTAAAGTATGGTTGCCAGAGAGTGAAGTCTCCCGTTTCTGCCTCTTTGATTAAATGTTCTGAAACCTCAGTTTTTCAATGATACTCAAAGTCTTTGCCTTGGTCACGGTTTGAGGTTTGTGATTTATACCTAGCTGGGTGTTTATTGAGTTTTGCTTATTAGACCTACTAGGTGAAAACCTCCACGATGGCGAGGATGATACATTTATACACGACAGATATTTTAATACAGAGACTAGATTGTTGTTTATTACAGTTTGAAAGTTTGGACTTGGTAGGTGACTAAGTGGATATGAACACTATTTTATAAGCATACGTGACAGAGCGAAAATCCGCACCTCCTCCTGGGGATTGCAGTCTCATTAATGAAACAATTTAAGAGTGGATTCAAACAGAACCTTAAAGATAATTTTATTAGATATGAAAAGAAAACAAAACTCCAGGAGAAGCAAGCTATATATCTCAGCAGCTGCCAGGAGGAGGGGAGGCTGTAGAAAAGGTAAAACATTATGCTGACTAAGCTGTCGTTAAGGTCAGACAAGTGATGCACAAACATCCACATGGTTGGGAGGGGAGCACTGGAGAAAGATCAAGGAAGCCAAAGATGCTGGGGGAAGCCCAGAGTGTTAGGGAGAGTATGCTTAGAAAAGAGAAAGAAGAAAAGGAGAAGTTACACTTTCCTGGGTAATTCAGAAAAGCAGGCAGACTTATGGAGCTGCTCGGTTGTGGCTCAGTGAGCTACCGTGGGTGCTAGAGCTGGGGATTCTGGGAAGGAAATTATGTCATCACATTTAAAGAATCATTATTCCTATCTCCCTTACCATGGCTTAAGATGAAGTCACCTTCTTATTTTACTTTGGCCAGGTGATTGACCAGGCCCACCTCTTAGGTCTTCACCGAGGATGTAGATTCTGTTCTCTTGACTGGAAGGATTTTCTGTCATTGGGCTTTACTGCTGCTCTGGCATAAGGACCCACAAGAATCCTTAGAATCCATATAAAACCCCAGGTGTGGCTGTACATACCTCTGTAATCCCACCATTAAATGCATGTGTGTTGGGGAGAGGAGATAGAGGACCCACTAGGACTTGTGGGTGCCAGGGTAGCTCCAGGTTCAGTGAGAGATACTGTCTCAAAGGATATTTATGGTGGATTATTTTTGATTGTTTGTTTGAGCCATGGGCTCAGTATAGTATAGCTCATGTAGACCCCACTGGTCTTGAACTCAAGAGATTTGCCTCTCTCTGTCTCCTCAGTACTACAACTATAGGTGTTTGTCTCCATGCCCAGAACTGCTTGTTCTAGAAAATGTATTTTGTAACTGAATCGCTGTTAGACCCTGTGGGCAAGGAAAAAGTCTCTAATTAGGAGATTTTTACCCAAACATCTCTAAAGGGTGCTGTAACTTTGGACTGATCATGAGTGGCCAGTCCACTACTTTTAAGAACAAGATGACTAGCATAAAAAAACAAAAAACCAAACAAACCAAAACTAACGTAATGAACATTTCCACATGACAATTGCCATCAGAGTCAAAAGGAATTAAAGGACTGACAGGTCCCAAGTTAAGAAAAGAATAAGTGAGTCTGAGAGGCAGGTGGGTACTGATGTCTCAGTTATTTCTTTCACTTTTATCTTTATGTAACCCACAAGACAGGCTGGCTGCCAGAGGAGACTTCTCTATACAAGCTCCAGAAAACAAGCAATGATGATACGCCTAATGTTTTTATGGGATTGTATATGAAATGGACAATAAGATTACTGATGCCTTAGGTCTGAGGCCCAAAGTCCTGAGAGACATTCCTTCCTGGGGCAACAGAGATTACTTGCTGGCCTAGGAAATGACGTTTTTTAAACACAGCCAGGCAACTTTGAAAACGGCCACTGGTGTGCCTGTTTCACATGCTGTTATCTGTATTCTCCCTAGTGTCGGAGCACTTCCTCTCGTCCTATGATGTTGACTGCAGTATGGAGATCAAGAAGGAAGTGGTCCAGTGTATGGGCTCCTTTCAAGACGGGGTGGCTGAGAAATGTGCTGATTATTTCCAGAGGTTCCGGCGCTCTACCCACGTGACACCCAAATCATACCTCTCCTTTATTCAGGGCTATAAATTCATATATGGAGAAAAACATGCTGAAGTGCAGAGCCTGGCGGACAGGTAAGTGTGAAGGTTAAATAAAAGTCAACTTGAAGCACTGGTTCTCATCCCAGGGCCAAATTGTTAGTTGGATACATTTCAAAATGACCAGAGACATTGTTGGTTGCTTCTAATGGGGTTCTAAAGTTAGAGTAGTGTGGGGTCAACACTATTGGTACCAAAAGGAGAGTTCATCAGCTTAAAACATTCCTCCCATGGACTGCTAAAACTATGTCAATTCAAATGCATTAATAATAACCTCAGTGTACCAAAAGTGCATCAGTGCTGCATAAAGTAAAGAAGTCAGTACACTTCCCCTTGGAGTAGCTCAGCAAACAGCGAACCCAGATTTGTATTCTCTGCTTCTCTTCCCAAGTCTCCCGTTAACTCTCTTGTCTATAATTTATCTGTTGTATGAGTCTGAATCTCTCTACTTGCCTGAATGTTGTCTTGTTTTGTCTGTCACTGTGTCCACATCTGTCCCTAACAGAAGGCTTTTCCTCTTTATTTATTGAACAACACAGAGAATCAAATAAGGAAAGGATGAGAGATACTTTATAGAAATCTTTAACAGGGTTTGACCCATATAACAAAAAATACTATCAAATAATATCTGTATGCTGTTTCCAGAATTTATGGTGGATATTTATTGTTTAGTGTTGCTTTCAAAATACTAAGTTTTCAGCATTTGTTACCATAGCATAAATATGCACATGCATTTCTCTCTGGTCAGGCACATGGAAAAATTTGTATTTTAAGATTAAAGCTACACACTAGTTTAGATTGTACAAGCTGATTAAATGTGAAATCCAAGATAAGTAGGGTTGGTTGTTAGATTTTTCTCTTGAAGGTGGATTAATCAAACAGGCAGAATGCACAGTAGGGTCAGTCTTAAGTGACCACAAGGTGTGCTATGAACTCTGGCTGGGAGGCTCAGTAGAAGTTCCAGTCTGTTAGATGTTTTCATAACACTTTCTCACTACAGAGCAGAGGTCAGGGAAGACATTAAACCAAGAATCATCCAGCCCAAATGTCCTTAGTGCTGAGGTTGTGAATCCTCTCCTAGAGCCCCATGGAGTATTGTCCTGGGCTCCTGGGAGTTTTATTCTGGTCTAATATGATAAAATTTCCAGGTGTCTTACATGGACTGTCACTTTTTATGATATTGATGGACAATATTATGTAATAGATGTGGAAGCAAAGTGAGAATACAGATCCATCCTTCTCTTGTTTTTAGCATACCAGTCTTCCGTATGGCCAGGATAGAAGAGTCTGGTTGATGCTTGTGGTCACTGCAAAGAGAATAACCTGTGTTACTGAACCCAAATATCACTGCTATGCTCCGTATTTTTCTCAACGTTCACATTTTCTGCTGGAAAGTAGTCAGAACTAGCCAAGAGAGCCATACAAGGGACCCCTGGGTAGGGGACTAGGTTACGTGTATGTGTTCCATGGGTTGGTGCCTAATGGTTCAAGGCTGTTCATCTTCTAGAGAGCATAATTCAGGTCTATGTACATAGCTAGTTCACACCTGTTCTAGTCTAAATTTTATTTTGTTTCTTGATCTCACATTTTCTTCTTTTAATTTCATTGGACTAGTTTGAAAAAGAAAGTTTTTTTCCTTGCACCAACATAGAGCATTGAACACTTGATATGGTTGTTAGACCCTGGGTAGGATAGTCTAGATCATCATGGTTCCTACTGCTGTGTTCATGTCTTTGTTCATTCACTTCCTATATATGGCTGATGAAGATTATGCACTTGTCAGTTGGAAGTAAACCTAGGCATACCTCCTAGGTGAGACTCTCTTAGGCTTGCTTTATTATATATTCTCATCCTTTAAATATGACCCCACTACTCTTACTGGAGAAATGACACTTGAAAACAACAGCACTTGCAACACATTTTAACATTGCTTGCATGGGTTTTTCTATTCCAGAATGAATATTGGATTGGAAAAGCTAAAGGAAGCTTCAGAATCAGTTGCAGCCCTAAGCACAGAACTGTCAGCAAAAGAAAAGGAACTGCAAGTGGCCAATGATAAAGCTGACACGGTAGGTGGCCAGACATGGACTTGCAGATATTTATTTCTGTTCTGGTAAACTAGGTATTGTTCTGTATGAAACCTGGATAAGTGGACAGAATCAACATCCCAAGGCAAAGGAACACATGTTGCCTGAAAAATGTGATAAGATAATTTTATTTTTCTATTCAATTAGGTCTTAAAAGAAGTCACAATGAAAGCACAGGCTGCTGAGAAGGTCAAGGCTGAGGTACAGAAGGTGAAGGACAAAGCACAAGCCATTGTAGACAGCATCTCTAAGGACAAAGCCATCGCCGAAGAGAAACTAGAGGCAGCAAAGCCAGCCCTAGAAGAGGCAGAAGCTGCACTCCAGGTGAATCTGTGGGAAGTGGCAGGTGCTCATGGGGAAGGGATGTGGCCAGACCAAGCTCTAGCCACAGTGTCCATCGAGTCTGTCAGAATCAGCCTTCTAGATCTCACATTGTGTGCTCATTCTTAAGGACTCGTGAGCCCTGTCACAGAATGGTGGCCAAGAGTCTTTGTCTGTTACTTCAACATTTTCATTACAAGTCTGTGTGACAGTGGGAAAGCTGTATGAAGTTTCCAAAGTGTTCACTGGTTCACTGAGGACTTCCAATTGGGTGGTCTATGAGAATGTTCCTCTGAGCCTGTTTGGCAGTTGTCCAAATAAAGACTGCTGATTTAATATTACGCGTTAATGACAGAGGTGGAGTGGCTTCCAATGCAGTCTGTACAATTATGTGGCCAAAACAGAACTGATAACGTAACAAAGGAAGTGGTGTTTTGAGAAATATAATATGTTATGTGAGCTAGACAATGACTCATATGGCAAGTCAGTGTTGAAGGTTCGATGTAGGTTTCTTTTTTTTTTTTTTTAAAGATGACTTTTAATTCATTCCTACTCATCTATTCCCTTAGGCTATTGATCCTTGGCTTAGAAATGGATGAGAGAAACAAAACAATTATGCTGCATGTCCACTGCTAACTCAAGTGAATTTGACCTCATTTGGGCACGGACCATTGCTTGATAATGAGACTTTGTTCTCTTACCACTTTGTTATTATGATGCCTGAGAAATTTCCAATTTCTTTTTTTATCTAAGTCTTTAAGTTTCATTTTGTTTGTTTTTTTTTCTTTTTGCTAGGCATTTGTGACCCAGTGATATAGTTCAGTGGTAGAGTTCTTGCTTGGCATATGTGAGTTTAGTTCCCAGTATCTCAGGCAACAATAACAAAAGCTATATGCATTTTTTATATATTGAGATAATGAAGATACTGCCTCTTTTCTTTTCCTCTGGCTTTCTACACTGTACTTACATTTGACATGTGTTCCCTAATTGTTTCTCACTCCCCTGTGCTCTGGCTAAACTACCCTCCTCTAAACTTCAAGCCTTCCTGCGTCTTTAGCCTGTTACATCTGTAGATACGCAGACATTCCTCTATCATGATTTTGTTACCTTGGCTGTTCTGAGAGTCTTTCATCAACAGAGAGAATAAGGGCACTTGCACAAGAACTTTTCAAACCTTGTTAAATTCAGGGTACCTAAAATCATAGAACTAGATGGTAAAGCTTCTCAGGTATTGTTTTGTAAAAGGAGGCCAGCATTTCTGTAAGAGTTATGAGTTGGCATCTTCTGTTTATATTGTAAGTTATTTCTAGTATTCCTCTAAATTACAATTCGCGACAGCTAAAATATTCTGCATCATATAATCACTGGTGTAAGCATATGTAGGACATAAGTAAGGTGTCCATGTGTATGTCAGTAAACTTTCTGTTACTACAACAAAATACTGGAGATAACCCATTATGACGAGACCAGTTTTAGTGATTTGAATCTGGTGTGAGGCAGCATAATATGGCTGTGGTTCATGGAGCAAAGCTGCTCACTTTATGACCAGGAAGCAAAAGAAAAGGGAAGGGGCTAAATCCCGATATGCCCTTCAAAAGGGTTTTCTCCTATGTCCCACCTCCAAAAAGCTCGTGCACATTTTAACAGTATCACCCTGGCAAACAATCCTGGATTTTTGAAGGACACTTAGCATCCAAACCACAGGGGCATTGTAGAGAAGAGAATTTTGTAATTATTGATCCTATGTGTATCTTACTGTGTCTTTCTCTGCGTTTCTGAGATCTTGAAAACTGGTATTGTCAACCTGTCATAAGAAGACTCCAGATACAGTTATACTTCATCATTGCATCATCAGGTTATGTCAAGCTAAGAGAAGTCAATAACGAAGAATGTGTCCCACGGGGCTGAAGGGATAGCTCAGTGGTTTAGAGAACTTGCCGTTGGAGGATCCAGTTCAAGTCTCAGCACCCACACAGTGGCTCATAGCTATCCATACTTTCAATTCTGGGGATCCATCTCCCTCTTCCGACCTCTGTGGGAACTAGGTATACAGTGGTGCACATTCATAGACATAAAATACATAAACAAATAATAAAAATAATTTAAAAGAAGAGCGTGTCCTTTCCCACCTTAATGTTTAATCAGACTTTAACTAGCTGTCAGCAAGAATAAAGTATGTTCAAATGGTAAATAACTGTTACATTGTAATATAGGGGCTTACATGCAGTCATATTTCTGCAGCTGCAGAAAATAGAATTCGATAGTTATTAGAGACACATTGATCTCTAGGTACAGCATTAGCACCAGCTCCTTTACCGAGTGTCTGAGCACAGCTGTCAACATGTGTAACTGGTGCCTTGTATAAATGTAACTTAATCCTAGTTTCCCACTGTCGATTGCTATCTCCCTCCTTTCTTCAGAAGTCACACGTCTCACATAAGGGTCTGATATTTGCAGCTCCTCACCTCCAACCTTCTTTTGCAGCTGCCTTGCTTTCAGAAAATGCTGATAGGCTGAAGCACAGCTCTTCACAGCAAGTCACCAAGTTGAGTGTGAGTGTGTGCTTCATCCTCAGAGAGAGTTTATCCTCTGACAGGGGATGCAGATGAGACAGAAGGCTTTCAGACAGAGACACACAGGGACGGGCTCTGTTTGCCTTAAAAGTAAGCCTGCATTAGACTCCATCTTTTCTCCAATACTGATTTCATAAAAAGTTCAGCAGAGAGAGCACCCCCCCCAAAAAAAGACTGATTATTATGTGATTTACTGCATAAGAATATCTATTGCTAGAATTGGAATAGAACCTTCCTGAGAAGTGTGTGAAATTTGAACTGCACAACTCCCTGCATATAAAGGTCAGTTCCCAGCTAAGAAACCTCTAATTATTCAGCCTGTCAGCCCCAAGGCAACCCTCTGGTGCCAGTCCACTGTGACAGTCTGAGTTGCTTTAGAGAGAGGCAGATTCTTGACCTACATAGCTAATGAGCGACGAGGCCCCGTGAATACAATATTTTTCCTCATGTCAAACCCTGATAACTATGTAAGTGCTGAGTGTTTTGTTTTAGAGCAAAGAACTCTGTACATTTTTAGGGATGTCACAGCTATGTATCTGCTCACCAACATTTCCTTCCTCTTGCTACTTGTTATAATTGTATAAATTTGGCCTCCACACACACTCAGACCCATGTAAATACACACATATAAAAAGTACAAGGGAGGATCTACATGTGAGAGAAACCATGAAGTGCATATCTTTGTGAGCCTGGGGTATCTCACTAAATATAAATTTTTACAAGTTCCATGAATTAAAAAAAATGAAGTTTTAAGGGAAGAAAGTAGAGAGGATATTGGGATATGTGTGATATGAAAATGGAAGAGGAACTACTGGGAATATAAGGATTCAAAAGGGGGGACAGGAAGAAGGACCTAGGTATGGAAAAGGTCAGCCAAGCTAAGTATGTATGAAAATACCATTAAGGAACCTGTCACTGGGTTTCTGAAGAGACTGCTCAGCATTTCAAAGCATGTCATGCTTTTTCAGAAGACTCAGATTCAGTTTCTAGCACACCCATTGATAGATCATAAGTGCTCTTACCTCCAGCCCTAGAGAGGGATCTGGGCCTCTAACATTCAGAGACACCTGCACTCTCACGCACATACCTCTCTCATTACATATTGAAAAATAAAATATCTTAGAAGATAAAAATGAGACTCTCAGGTTTGTAAGCAAATCAAAAATGAATTGGAAAGAATTTTAACTTTGTATGACATTCATTTCTTTGGACTTAAATGTGGTGGATATATGCCTCATGACTCTTAACCTGAAGGTGTTTTCTGTCCACTGTTGGAACAGCAGCGTTCATATGTGACAGTTTGCTTGCCTGGGTTTTCTTCTCTGAGCTCTGATGCCCCCGCCCTCGCCATCCCACAGACCATCAAGCCCTCTGACATCGCCACCGTGCGCACGCTGGGCCGACCCCCTCACCTCATCATGCGCATTATGGACTGTGTGCTGCTGCTCTTCCAGAGGAAGGTCAACATGGTGAAGATGGACCTGGACAAGAGCTGCACCGTGCCTTCCTGGCAGGAGTCTTTAAAACTGATGACTGCAGGAAACTTTCTTCAGAACCTACAGGTTGGTCTCTCGATAAGAATGAGTTAGGAAGGGACCAAATTGGCTGTCATAACTGAGTCTTTCAATAGGATTCATTTCTCAAAATAATTTATCCTACATATGTATTTTGGAAATGCATGTGAGTACTCTTTTTCAGTGGAATTTTCTCTATCAAGCATAAGACATGAAGGTTAGATGTTTTCTGGTCACTTTTAACTATGTTGACACACAAACTCCAATAAAAGTTGGCAAAGTCATTCTAACGAGACTAAAGAGATATATGTACTATCTGTAGTTATCACCCAGTAGATTCAGGACTCCCAGTGGATACAGAAATGCAAGGATGCTTGGGTTCCTTACGTCCTCCTTTATGCTGTAAATGACGGATAGACTATTTATGATCCTAACACCGTGTAAAAGCTGCATAGTCACTATAGAGTTTTTTCTTGTTATTAGATGATCTCATTATATCTATATCTATCTATCTCTATCTATCTATCTATCTATCTATCTATCTATCTATCTATCCTACTTGAATTCATGATCCACCATGTTCAGTCTCTCAAGAGCTGGGATTTCAAGCATGTGCCACCATGTCCAGGTTGTTATACTATATTGAATAAGGGACAGTGATGAGACAGAGTTCTGTACATGTTCAGTACAGGCATGATATTTCTCATGAATATTTTTTATTTGTCTTTGGAGTCTATAGATACAAAGTATCTACTGGCTGTGTTCATATTTACAATTTGACGTTGACTGTAGTACTAAGTGTACTACTTGATAAATATGCATATACATATTAATCATCACCAGAAAGCAGGAAAATGTATTTAGAAGATCTTTCATGCTTAACTCAGTTACCTCCCATAAAGTAAATATTATTCTTTTCTCTTGACCGTCATCATTGCCTGTTTGGAAATTAACATATATGAAATCACATGGTATGAAACCTTGCTTTGACCTTCATTCATTATATAGATGAAATTTATTTTCATTGTGACAAAAGGCAACTTTGAATTCGTTTTTAGTTATAGCTTTCCAGTATATGAATGTGCAGTGTCATGTCGGAAGTATACAACAATTAGGTTTTATTTTGAGGATGAAAAAAGAAGAGAACAAAGTCATTGGTTTTCAGTGTTTGTACAGTGTAATTACTCCATGAGGACAAGTTTCAAGCTCCAGATTGATGCTGGGGACACAGATCTGGGAACGGCTGACAGAGCAACATGATGTTCTGTAGAATTACACCATGCAGGTGCAGTTGCACCAATGACCTACAAAGTGTAGGTGGTAGGAAGCCTAGTAAAGAGAAGAGAAATGGAGTTTTGGCCACAGGTTGCCTTTATTTTAAAGAAAAATATTTAAATATGAGTATGTGCAGTCGACCTTAAGTAGACTTAACAACCAGTGTTTCTATTTTCTGAAATGTTTACCATCATTTTCTGTGAGATCATTTGAATTGACACCAGCATGAAACCTGTGATATGCTTCAATTTGTCGATGGGACTGTTAAAGGAGTTTTGGGGTTGTTACTAAGTTTTGGCTATTACAAATGGAATCTGCTGTCTGTACTGATATGTATGTAGGATGTTTGAGGGTTATATGTATGCACTTCTATTGGCCTTATTTGTAGAAGTAGGATTTCTCAGACATAGATTTGCATACTGTACAAAAGAGTTTTATTTATTTGTTCATTGATTGATTGATTGATTGATTGTCCTGTCATTTTATACACTCAGCAGCAAGACATACTGTATGGTACTCTACATCCTGTTTCCTGCTTTTCACTATCTTTGTGTATGTGTGTGTGATAGTAGCTCTTTCTTTTGGTTATGGGCTTAATTTGCACTTCATTGACAACTAATAATGCTGCAAATCTTTTGGTGGGTTTGTAAGCCTTTCAGGAATTTTTGTGTTAGGTGCTTATTTTGGCCTCTCTTTCTAGCTTTTTAATTATTTATTTTTTTTAAACTTATAATTACATCACCTCCTAGTCTCTTTCTTCCCTCAGAAACCTCTCATACGAAAGGGGAACACTTCTCCATTGCTAGTGGGAGTGCAATCTTGAACAACCACTATGGAAATCTATAGAAAAATGGCTAATTAAATTGTTTAACCAGTATTTAGTTTATCGTTAATTGGTTCAGCAGCTGTTAATCTTTAAGCAGCCATTATAAATGAGCACACACAGACACCACATGGATTTTAACAAGCCTTGGCCTGAATTGAGCAATCTTGGCCCACCTAAGCTAGCTCTTAATTCTATTTCTCAAATATGACCCCATATATACATACGTCCCCTTGGACTGGTATTCTCCAAGCTAGGCTGATGTTCCAGGTCACGTGGAATGAGGTTTTTTTTCTAACCCACGGTGTGTGTCCTCCTTCTTCCTGCTCCTGGCTGGAATGAATTAATCCTCTGTGTAAAATGCAGGGTTCCTGTTTTAATCTCAAGAAGTCCCACCTTTCTCAGTCTTTGCCCAATCTCAGGCCTCAGCATTTTATTTAACCAATCAGAGACAATGTACATAACAGACAGCAAGCAGGACCAATTAATTAACATTTAGAATGTTTAACACTACCCCATCAGAAATCAGTGTGGCAGTATCTTAGAAAATTTGAAATAGTTCTACCTTAAGACCCAGTCATACAACTCCTGTGTATACATCCAAACAATTCTTTACCAAACCACAAGGACATCTCCTCATCTATATTCATAGCAGCTTTATTTGTAATAGATAGAAACTGGAAACAACCCATATGTCCCTCAACTGATGAATGGATAAAAAAAGGCTGTGGTACATTTACACAGTGGAATATTACTCAGCTATCAGAAACAAGGAAATCATTCAATTTGCAGCTAAAAGGATGGACTAAAAAATCTCATCCTGAGTGATCTAACCCAGACTCATAAAGATGCACAGGGCGTCTATTCATTTATAATTGGATTTTAGCCATGTAGTTTAGGATAACTATCCTACAATAAACAAACCAAAAGGAACAGGAACATAGACCTTGTTACCTGTTAGTGGGATACTTTGCCCTAATAGAGTGCCCCAGTGGAAGAGGAAGCTCTTAGCCCTCATATGACTGCTGAACTGAGGGTGGCTGATATGCAGGGACACCCCACTCTGGAGGAGTGGGATGGGTGAAAGAGGGGGGAGAGTGTAAGAGGGTTGGACCAAGAATGGTAGAGAGAGGGGACTGTGATGGAGATGTAACTTGAAGTAACAAATAACAACAATAACGACAAAAAGCAACAAAACAAAACAAAACAAAACAACCCCTCCCTCTCATACACCCTCCCTTGCTCTCTTTCAAATTCAATGTATCCATTTTCATTAGTTGTTGTAGCATGTGTATATGTATATACATATATAATACTAAATATGTAAGTACAATCTACAAGTCTGTATAATGTTGCCTATGTATGTGTTTTCGGGCTAGTCATTTGGATAACAAATTGGTGTGCTCTTCCCTAGGGAGGACTTATTTCTGCCACTCTCATCATTCTTCAGTTTCTTCTAGTTCCTTGTGTAGGGTTCAGGCCTTATGGAGTTTCCCTTGTCCACTTTGGTGTGTCCACTGGTGTCTTCCCTGTTTACCTCACATTTGGGCAGTCATGTGAGTGATGAGACTCTGTAGGTGTAGTTTCTGGTATCATGAGGAGACATGATCTCACAGCAAATTTTCTGATTCTTTGTCTCTTACAGTATTTACCCCCCCTCTTCTGCTCTGTAGATGTATCCATTGAGACTGGGCTATACAACTCTGTGTTCTGATCTATTATGGTTTTCTGTAATGGTCTCTGTTGCAGAAAGAACTTTTTTCAATGAGGGGAATGGACCACATTCTTCTCTGGGTGTCAGGAAAAATACTTAGAGTATACTTAGGTATTATGTAACTTTTAAAGGTTTAATTATTTTCCTTTTAAGCTTGTGAGTGCTTGCTTGCATGTATGTGTGTGTCTGGTATCTACAGAGGTCAGAAAAGGAAGTCATATACCTGGAACTGGAGTTGCCAATGGCTGAGCCACCTTGTGGGTGTGAGGAACGTGGGTTCTTTATAGGAGCAGCAAGTACACATGAGCACTGAGCCATCTTTCCAGCCCATTGTTAAAGTTGCTTGTCTGTTAGATTTCAAATATGTTATGAATGCTACAAATATCTCTAGCCACTTCCTGGCTTAATTGTTCATTTTATTAATACTGTCTTTGGCTAAGCAGGAGTTCTTAATTTTAATGTAGGATTTTTTTTTTATATTGATATTCTACTTAATAGCACTTTCTGTGTTCCATTTAGATCTTGGCTTCCCTCTGAGGAAGAATGAATTCTCTTACATTTCCTTCTAGAAATTTTACTGTCCTTTGTTCCATATTTATGTCTTGAGACATCTAATTGGAAATACTGAATCCAAGCTCATTCCTCAAGCTACAACTTCAGTGCCATCTTTCCTTCAGTTTTCAACTCAGCATCATTCATGGGAATGCAGCAACTGTGGCATTAAATGTGCCTTCTCTCTGCTACTTCAGTGAGTAGCTTATGAAATCAGTGAGCCATAGACTTGTCCACCATGACACTAGGTGACAGTGCAATTGGACTTTGAAAAGATTCCTGGTGGATGACTCCAGATTTCTCCCTTGTGCATTCAATGCTATGGGCCCTCCGTCTCCACTATTTTCTAAGTCTCATGAGAGAAACTTGTGACAAGCAAGGTCTGAATGAAAGAATATTCTGCTTTGCTATAATGTTCTGTGAAGGTTTATTCCATGCAGTTATTAGTTGCTAGGTTTATTTCTACTTGGAAAATAATCGTCCTTTTAAAAGAGAAAACATTATTTTTTTCCTTTATTTTTTATTTCTTCAAGCTACATCTCAATCGCAGTCCCCTCCCTATTCCCCCTCCAGTCCCACCTGAAAACATTATTTTTTAAACATTCAATTTCATCATGGCTAGACTTTCCTTCCTGGTGCAGGAAGGCATTCTAAATCCATTTCTGCTGTGTTTTAAAATTATATTTCTCCAGGAGGTAATAATTCTCTCATATTTGTGATAGCTCTATGATTAAAAATTAATTCATCATTTTCAAGGTGCAATGTCCAAGGTATTACTCTCACATTTCATGTGTGTTTAATAGAACTTCTGTCTGAATCTATTAAGCATTTAGTTGCCGATAAATACTAAATCTATATGTCCTTAGCCTGAATATAGCCTCATGTATTTGTTTTTCATTGTTGATATTATGGGTTTGTAATTCACCTATTTAGAATTAATGGAAAGAAATTTTTATTGCTTTTGAAATTCTAATAACTGTAATAGTGTTCATCACCTAAATACTTTACTCTTTCCTGGGCCCAGGGTGTTTAACTTGGTCTGGTGCCTGCACTGGGGCCACAGTGCATGCTGGCAGACCTCTTTTGCTTTTAGCTTTAAGACTTTCACCCAATATCCTGAGACATTGCCAAACGAAAACTAAGAAACAAACAACAAGCAAGTACCATACCATTTGTCTAGCTTTGAATGCTTACTAGTTTCAATTACACTGAAAACAGAATGTGAATACGGATAAACATCATAAAGTAAGTATTTTGACATGATTTTACACTTTCCTTCCACAGCAGTTCCCCAAAGACACGATCAATGAAGAAGTGATTGAATTTTTGAACCCTTACTTTGAAATGGCCGACTACAACCATGAGACAGCTAAACGAGTATGTGGAAATGTAGCTGGTCTTTGTTCCTGGACCAAAGCCATGGCTTCCTTCTTTTCTATAAATAAGGAGGTGCTCCCTCTGAAGGTAGGCCTCCTCGAGAGAACCCTTTGACTTGTGCCTGGGAGAGCCTCTGGGTCTGTTGGTCTTTGCACACCAGCTTGGGAGTTTTGGTGGTCAGTGTTTTTGTCCTCAGATCAATATAGAGGGTAATACTGTGAAAGACGGAGACCAGGATGTTTCTTTCTTCTTTATAACATGACTCTGAACTTGCAGGAGCTTTTAAGCATGAACTGATTCTCCGCAAAGACACTGGGTCTGTTGTGAGTCACTTAAAAATAAAACAGAAAATTAAAGCACAGGATGTACTCCAACAATGCTCAAGATCTTATGCAAAAGAATCCTATGAATGAGATAGGGTTAAGACACTGGGGCTAGAAAATGCTGGCCTTTGATGAAGGAAAGCGTGGTCTTTCCTTTTCCTTTCTTTGCACCTCAGGCACGAATGTCAGCTGTTTGTAGTTTAATGTGATTTTGAGGCTAAGCTTACATTTTCCCAAGTAGCTGTATTTATGAATGGTATTTCTAAATTTTCTATCACTATTAAAAAGACATCCAGTCTTTAGCCAACAGAGTGATGAGTACATTTTAAAAACACAAACCCTAATATTCATGTCTTAAAGATGATATCTTGTGGCTTGATTTTGGGTTTGGCACACTTGATCTTTCCCAACTATTAAAAAAACCCTTACTTATAATTATCAGCCACCCAAGAAACTTAATAATTATGATGAAACAATCAAGAGTATACTGCAGAATTTAGAGGGTAAGCCTCAGGTTCCCAGTACTGTGTAAAGGATCAAAGACTCAAGCAAGGCAGAGAACTTTAGAGAAAATAATTGATGTTGTGCCTGCTGATGTTATGGAGACTAATCATTGGAGATTCCAGCATAGCTCATGATTGGTCATGAGAAGTGCATGACACTCCTTTTACATTTTCCAAACAACCATAATACATAATTGTTTCATTATACTTATTTTAAGAACAGGGAACTGAAACCATTAAACAAAGTCCCCCACAAAGGCAGAAGAATAAAAACTTTTCTCTGGGGTTCATATTTCAACCTCCACAGAAGAACAAGTCTAGCCTGTTGTCTATACTGGTGGCTCATGAAGTGGTTTTTAGACAAATATTTGAAGGCTTTGATCTTGCCTTTTGGTTTCATTAGCCTAAAATATTTTTTAGGCTAGTTTGCCTAGAATTTTATAGAAAATAAATTTGCTAACTACTATTCTAATGATTTATAAGTTTCTGCTTATAAAAATGGATGGCAAATTCCCAGTCATATTTGGGTTTAGATTAATATGAATTGCAGTGGTTGTAGACCGAATAAAGCCGAGCTGTAAACGTGCACCATTGCTGAACTCCCACCAACTCCTATGGGTGTTTGGGGACTTCCTGTTTCTTCCTTACCTTGTGTCTCTGCAGGCGAACTTGGTAGTGCAAGAGAATCGTCATGTCCTGGCCATGCAGGACCTGCAGAAAGCCCAGGCTGAACTGGAAGACAAGCAAGCAGAGCTCGATGTGGTGCAGGCAGAGTATGAACAGGCCATGACTGAAAAGCAGGTAACTAATATTTAGCATGGAAGGGATGCTCACACATTCCGTTGGGTCTTGTCACCTCTCATTGTTATCATATCTTTCTTTGAAGACTTGTTTTTCTGCAAGAGTTCACTGAGTTTGAGGAATAAGGGGCACACAGCACATGATCCTTCACTGAACCCTGAGCTTTGCTTCTGACCAACACCAAAAACTCTTGATAGGCAGTCAGGAGTAACTGGTTGTAGGGGATGACAATTCCAAGTTTCCTTATGCATGTGGGTAGGGATGAAGCCTGTGGGTCTCCAGTCACCTCTTCCCACATCATTATATTTAATCCTTCAAACAGTTTTTTTAAGAAGGTAGGGAAGATACTTTTAATTTTCATAAAGCAGCCAAGGCATGGAAATGTCATGGGAGAGTTCTGGCTTTAAGATGGTCAATCGCAGCCTGAGCTGGAATTTGATATCTTTGATGTTGACTTAAGGCCTCCCTGCTATATGGATGTAGCTGATTGTAGGAGTACATTCTAATGACAGTGAATTCCTATAAATTTCTTTTTTTATTGTTTATTTATTACTTCGGGTTACAGTGTCCTCTTTCCACCCCTCCCAGTCCCGCCCTCCCACTCTCCCACCCTCTACCCCCCTAACCCTTCCATCCCACTCCTCTGGAGTGGAGTGTCCCTATATATCACTACCCTGCCCCAGTTCAGCAGTCATATGAGGGCCAAGAGCCTCCTCATACACTGGGGCCTACAAGGCAGCACCACTAGGGCAAAGTGTCTCAATGACAGGAAGAAAAAGTCTATGTTCATGTTCCCTTTGGTGCATTGGTTGGAGTATAGTTATCCTGTACTATATGGCTAAAATCCAACTATAAGTGAATAGATGCCATGTGCATCCTTCTGAGTCTGGGTTAGCTCACTAAGGATGAGCTTCTCTAGTTCCATCCATTGGGCTGAAAATTGCATGATTTCATTGTTTTTGATGGCTGAGTATCCTATACATTTCTTTTTTAAAAATAATTTATTTTTTATTTCTTCAAGTTGCATTTCAATCACAATCCCCTCCCTACTCCCCCCTCAGACTCACCCTTCCACCCTCTTCCCCCTCAACCCCCCATCCTCTACCATTTTTTTTAGTTTAAGGTATTTCTCCCCCCCCCCAACAGCTCTCCCTTTCAGTCCAACAAATGGTTCTTTCTCTTATAACTATAAATACAATACAAAACAACAGAAATAAATAGGCCACAATTATGAGAGTTATATGGCTTAGCATACATTCCCAATAAATTTCTTAACTCTCTCTTTCTCTCTGTCTTACACACACACACACACACACACACACACACACACACACACACACGCAGAGAGAGAGAGAGAGAGAGAGAGAGAGAGAGAGAGAGAGAGAGAGAGGAAGGAAAGACAAAGAGACATACAGAGAAAGAGGTATGGGAAAAGGATTTTTGGGCTTGCTAGAATCTAGATTTATACACTTGTTGTCTGTTATACAAATCCCAGCTCTCCCAGGAACCCCTTCCTTCTAAAATCAAAGTGGATTTAATATAGCGCTCATGCAGCTGAAGCTTCAGGGTTCTTTACTTGCACAGTTGGCTATGAGTGCTCAGGATAACAAGACTTACAGACTTACATGAAAGGAGGCTGGATTAAAATCAGCAGACATATGTATATTGACATTCAGGTAAAAATACCTGAAGAGATTTCACAGAAAAGCCATTGGAGTTTCTAAGTCATAAAACCATTTTAATGACTTCTCTACTATTTTAAATACCTTTGTATTTCATATTTGCAGAAAGCCACAGGTTTTATATATATATAGTTAAAGTACTCCCTACACCAGATTATATAAGCTTTTAGCCCCACATTTTCTGTATCTGATGAACCCTCTACTGCATTTGGCAAGTGGGAGCCATATTGACTCTTCCTTTGAATGTTTCATGGAAGTGGCCCCTGTCCAGATTAAGACACCCGCTTGTGACTCTGTGGATTTATTGTATGCAGAATACATACTGCTTCTTTTGAAGATCAACATCTCCTGAATGCTGCGTGAGAGAGAGCATCCCTAAGGAAGTTTACAGGAGTAAGCCGGTAGCACCTGTATGGGCTTGTGTATTTATACTCAGGCTTGAGTGAACTTAAAAAATCACATTTCAATGTCAGTGCTCACTTTAAAAAGAAGGAAGGAGAAAAGAGTATTAATTTCTATCTTTATGGATACTCACTTGTATCCAGAAGCACTCCTAAATAAATAATACTTTATTATTATTATTATTGTGTGTAAATTTTAGCAGATTTGCATTGGCTCATTCCAGTCCTTCTTTTGTTGTTGCCATTCTGGAACATTTGTTTTTTAGTTTAGATAAAGGAACACATAAGAACTGCTGCTGTAAAAAACATGGCCATAGCTTGAAAACTTTCAACCAATTTCAAATTTTCTTTAGGTTAAAAAAGAAGTTAGTGAGGAGCCTGCCACCATCAACTTCTGAATATTATCTTTAGTCATTTTTGCTGCATTTTCCTCATCCCTAAGGCTGGATGAAGCTGGAAGGGGCTTATGGACCTCCCAAAGTTGTTCTACTCTGTAGTTCATTGTAGCCTGGACTTGCATGGTCTCTTGCCAGAGTGTTGTAGTTGCTGTCCACATAGGATGCAGTGCCTTGCCTTAGGGCCCTACTCCTGTGGCTTCTGAAGAGTTAATTAGCTTACTGCCCAATTAAGAGGTACCAAGGGGTTCCGTACCCGACCTTTAACCAGAACAATCTGCCTCTCTTTATGTACCATAAGCATTGACTATTCTTTGTCTATGTTGGAGGAACAGGAGGAACCTGGGCACTTAGAGAACAAGGGCAGGGGAATAGGACCTGGCAGGGCTCTTAATTGGCCGGATATAAGTAAGGATGGAACACTGAGAAAAAATGCAATTAAGAATATATTTTCATTGAAAACATTGTTTTAAATAAATTATATGAAATCAAACATCATACAGCTGGTATCTTTATTCTTGGGATGAAGCAAATAGGCATATGTGATGGGGGTATGACACAAAAGTGGGTTTTCGGTTATTTTTCATTAACTAAAGGAGAAAGAAAAACTCGAGAAGGAAGATAAGAACAAATATTGTATTAAGTATCTCCCTTTTGTAAGATACTATATTGTGTTATTTTTTATTCATTTTTTTCAGGTTCTGTCTCAAATAAAAGTATTGTATTATTCTTTCAAAAGCAATCTGTTCATTAGAGAAAATGTATTTAGGCAGTCCCGGAGAGAAATATAAATAATACTTTGATCTTATATCTAAACATATGCTATATATTTTACATATATTTGAAGATCATTTAAAAACAGAGCACTTAGCAATACTGTTTTATTATCTAAGTTATTAACTAAATAAAATATTGCAATCTTTTTTTGCTCATAAAATCTTGTAAGATAGTTTTTAACCAGTTCAGAGTATTTATATCAGCACACTATGGTAATTTAAATGGTGATTTAAGTAATTCCATTAAGGGAAAGTATTGAAGCAGTTTAAACTTTCTATAACAATATAGATATTCCCATTGAACTTATGTTGTAAAAATGTGCAGCATGTATTATAGATGGGCATTTATGGATGTCCACCTTTTGTCTATTCTTACTTTTGTTTCCCATGCTTTCACATGTAGAACTAGAAGCCATCTCTTAAACATTGATGGCAAGAACTCTTTGGATCTGGGAGTATAGTTCAACAACATACATGTTGAGCATGCCTGAGGCCCTGGGTTCATCACCAGCACCAAAAATTGAGGTTTCTGAGTGATGATAATATATGGAAGATTGGGTTCTGAGTGGTCATAATATATGGAAGTCTGCAATAAGCTCTTTTTGCTGTCTCAAGGAATAGCTAAGAAATATATGATAGGTTAGATGAGGCTGAGATTTACACAGGAGCCTTAGGGTACAATGAGGTGAAGGTAATTACTTCTTCTGATGTGAAATGAGATGTGGGTTTAGATGAAGCATGGATGGCATGAGGGCTTAACGCGAGAGAAAGACCTAATTGCATTTTCCTAAGATTTTTGTATTCCTTGCAGTCTGAAATGGGCAAAACTTGGAAGCAGGTAAGTTGACAGCCTAGCTCTGCTAAGACAGGGTTGGCAAGTCCTTTATAACTCCCGCTTTACAATTAATGTCTGTCAGAGATACTGGGTCAAAAGAGTGAAGATATATGCTCCAATGTTATAGAGAGAAATTGGGAACTGCCCAGGCAGCCAATTGTCTGTCATTTCTTAGTTTTGGAAGCTGCTGGCTCTGTGCTTCCTGTTTATTCAGATATATTTATCCTTCTCAGGTCTCTGATGTGGTTGAAGACTAGATAGTTATAGCTCACAGTTAAGTTTTAAGTTGTTTAGGAATTAAAAGGATTTTCTAAGTCTAAGAAGATACTTTTAAGTTGGTAATGAAAGTTAGGATGGAAACTTTAAACTCATCGAGATAGATAGATAATAGAATACTATTATCAGTTGCCAAATACACGTGGACTGAACATTGGGTATGTATGTTATACCTTATAATTTTCATAATTGTTGCCTAATTATTCTTATTGTTTTGTATTGTATTTATTGTTATAAGAAAAAGAGCCTTTTATCTGACTAAAAGGGGGAGCTCTTGGAGGGAATAAAATACACCTTAAGTAAAAAAAAAAAAAAAAAAAAAAAAAAAAGGCGGATAGGAGGGTGAGGGGGAAGAGGGTAGGAGAGAGGGGAATGCGATTGAGATGTAACTTGAAGAAATAAACAAACATTGGAAAAAAGAATTTGTACTCTTTACAAACTTTGTGCTACATGATGCTATCCTGTGTGATTTTACTAATGAATGATAGAAATGTTCATAATTTTTCTGTTCTTAACACCTGGGGAGGATTTGGCTGCTGGGCTTGAGGCACTTGACAGAGAACCAGGGACAAGACAGGGCCAGCACAGACATATAGAACTAGGACCTGTTTTCTGTGAAATGGGCCTTTCATGTCCCTAGAAAGGCAGACAATAGATGTTTTGAAGTTATACATTTGAACTAGTATCTGTTTTTATTTTTCTGAGTGAAGATTTCCTTCTCGTTTTGGCCTTCTTCAGACCTTGCTTGAAGATGCAGAGCGGTGTAGGCATAAGATGCAGACAGCATCCACACTCATCAGTGGTTTGGCAGGTGAAAAGGAACGATGGACAGAACAAAGCAAAGAGTTTGCTGCACAAACTAAACGACTTGTAGGTCTGTGAATTCTTTTATTAATGAGACTGTGGGTTGACCATGATGAAGTCAGAAGCCTTAAGCTTTAAGCAAACAACACTTGCTTATTTCAAATTCCTGTATGCATTTATATGTGTCTACAAGCATTTCAAGGAGGTGGGTAATTGTCTGGTGTGTGTGTGTGTGTGTGTGTGTGTGTGTGTGTGTGTGTGTGTGTGTATGTGTGTATTCCTGATTTGATGGGTTAATGACTTTCACAACTATTATTATTAGTTCACTTTTAAACACTTCTATAAGTGGGAGAATATTGATCAAGGGTACTTTGAAGAAGGCTCTGTCTTCTCTGGTTTCTAAAGTTACAATTTGAGCTAGAACATACAACAAAGTTTTGATGACCCAATGTTTAACTTCTGACAGTTCTTTCTTGATAGAACATTTAGACTCTGTTCAACAGTCAATCAAACTCATGCTTGTTTATCAAACCATTTACAGACTGTGCTTACAGGTTGACTTGTGGATTTTAGTTTAAAATAAATGGTTGTTTTATTCTTATTTTTTCAATTTTAGTGAGTTATACAACTGCATGGATGGCCACAAAATATTTTAAGGGTGCTTGCTTTCCATTTTAGGGGATGTGCTGCTGGCAACGGCTTTTCTATCATATTCTGGTCCATTTAACCAAGAGTTTCGAGATCTACTGTTAAATGATTGGAAGAAGGAAATGAAAGCCCGTAAAATTCCATTTGGGAATGACCTAAATCTTAATGAGATGCTGATTGATGCCCCTACTATCAGTGAATGGAACCTGCAAGGCCTTCCAAATGACGACCTGTCCATTCAGAATGGAATTATTGTCACAAAAGCATCACGTTATCCTTTGCTAATCGATCCTCAGACTCAAGGCAAGATCTGGATTAAAAATAAAGAAAGCCAAAATGAACTGCAGGTATTTCTATTTGATTACATTTATTCACATCAAATTGCATTTCTTTATAGAGAGCCCCCCACTTCACTCCCCCAAAAGACAGAAATATTTGAACAACTTACAGGTTTCATTTGGAATCCTAAATAGAGATGTAAGCTTGTGTCTTATAAAAAAATATTTTCCATAACCTTATGGATCTCATCTTTGGCCACTTGTATCAGCACTACAGTTCAATGTGTCAGGTTCATCTTTCAAGGCCATGGCTTTCTTTGATAGTCAGAAAAAGCAGAGACACATCAGTATACAAACTTACAAACGGACTTCTAGCTGTCCACCAACAGGGATGGTGGCGGCCAGGAAGAAGCAGAGGTGTCTCACATCACCTTTGCATGCTTCATGGTAGTTGATTTTTTTTTTTAGCAAAGGTAGAATGGAAACACTTTAAGCTTCCTGCACCATTTCACTTAGCATGGCTTCCATGCCAAGGATTTCTAAGTCCTTGTTTGTTTCCTGTGGCAGAGTGTTTAGAGCTCTCGTGATGTTGTTGTGTATTTCATTCTGAGCCTGTCTGTCTTAAGTAACCTTGTGGTCCCATACCATTTTTAGATCACATCTCTAAACCATAAGTACTTCAGAAACCACCTGGAGGACAGCCTCTCCCTTGGAAGGCCTTTGCTTATAGAAGATGTTGGGGAAGAATTAGATCCTGCTCTGGACAATATTTTGGAAAAAAACTTCATTAAAACTGGGTCTACCTTTAAGGTGGGTTAAATCCATTAATAACAATCTGTAGAGTAATTGTGTATCCAGGTAGATGAGACAGAATTTTTTCAAGAAGCAGAAATTGGAGTCAGTTGTGGGGAGGTGTTCTGTTCTTGAGTAGAGGTTAAATGACTGAAGAATAATCCTTTTATGCTTATCTATTTTACTTCTGCAACAAAGAAATATCTTATTTTGATCTTTGACTCTTGCAAACTTTAAGACCCTTCATCTTCTACCTTCCTTCTGTGCAGGTAAGGACACACTTATGAAATCCTTGGTAGTAAGTTACATGGCACTAGTTAGAAATTCAAGCCTCACAAGTCAATGTGTGTGTATGTCAGACCTCGTTCTGGCCTCATTCCCTGACTGCCATAAACTCTGTACCATGCCCCGCCAAGCTCTCTCATGCCAGCTTTGGGTCTTGTTTGTGTGATTTTTTTCAAACCTCAGTATGTGGGTATTAAAGCCTTCTCACCTTCTCAATCTCTGAGAAAATTTGGGTTAGCTTTTTCTTGGTTTCTGGGTTTAGTAAAACCACTTTTGACAACAAGTTCTGTATTCATTACATGGTATGATTAGAGCGCTTAGCTTCCTCCCTCGCTCTTTCCCATTTTCCCTTCCTCCTTCGCTCCCCGCCTCTTCTCTCTTATCCTAGTGTCTTAAATTCCTGTGAGTACCTAATGACGATTTTTTTAATGTCTAACTATACAAATTACATCCAGTTACAAATTGATCAAAGCAATAACTGATCCAATACGAAAAAGGACTCAGATTGAACTTTCTTTTTATAAAAAGGTGAAAGTTGGTGACAAGGAAGTGGATGTTATGGATGGCTTTAAACTTTACATTACAACCAAGCTGCCGAATCCAGCCTACACCCCAGAAATAAGTGCCCGGAGCTCCATCATTGACTTCACTGTCACTATGAAAGGCCTGGAGGATCAGTTACTCGGGAGAGTCATCCTCACAGAGAAACAGGTGGGGGGATCAAGGCCAACTCCATTTCCTCACTGCACTGTCTTTCATTGATAAAAATAATATGAAAGTTCCCTTTATTCTTGTGGTATTCCTGTGTCCTTAATCTTAGTTATAACATTGAAATTGTTTTAGGAATCATTAACCTGGAGTCCTAAATTCACATTAATTCTTCAGTATTTTATTTTTCCACGAAAGGGAAAATGTTAGTCAACTATCTATATATGCATTCCTTTGTGCATATGTGTTGTTCTGTGATGTGTGTGTGTATGCACATGTACATATATGTGTAAGTGTGTGTAGAGGCCAGAGGTAGACATTGGGCATTGTCTCCCATCTTTTAAATTTAAAATTGTATCATCATCATTGCCCTATAATAATAATAGTGTTACTAGCATAATTATATATAATATATAAAACAATAACTATTTTATTATTTTTATTATTATTTTATGTGTGTTTTGGCTGCATGTATATCTGTGCATCACATGCATGCTTGGTACCCATGGAGGCCTGAAGAGGGCATTGGATCCTTTGGAACTGGAATTAGAGATGGTTGTGCACTGCCGTATGGGTGACAGGAGTTGAACCTGGGTCCTCTACAAGAGCAACACATAGTGTTCTTAACTGCAAAGCCATCTTTCCAATTCTGCTGTCTTTACTTTTTAAGATGTAGCCTCTCACTAAACCTGAAGCTGGTCACTTTGGCTTTTTTGGCCAGCCAGTCAGCTGCAGTGATTCATCCAGTCTACACTTCCTCTCCCCAACAACTCCCAGTGCTGGGGTTGCAGGCACATGTCCCAACACCTGGCATTTTACATGAATTCTTGACTTCCAGACTCATGGCTCCATACTTGTGTGGCAGGCACTTTACTAAATCATCTCCCCAGCCACATGTTTGATATGTTTCATAAATTATGGCCACCACAGGTTATTTCTCTAGGCACTGACAATGTTACCTTGAGGTTATAGTTATTACTTTATGTTGTTAT
Source organism: Lophiomys imhausi (assembly GCA_907164525.1). Lineage (NCBI taxonomy): Eukaryota > Metazoa > Chordata > Mammalia > Rodentia > Muridae > Lophiomys > Lophiomys imhausi. Next base: position 5,067,235 of record CAJQZJ010034157.1, on the reverse strand, counting down.
TCTGTTCAACTGTTTTATTTTTATGAAAGATTTATTGTATTATGAAATCTATTGACCTGTTGACCTTTAGTTTTCTTGTCTGCTTTCATTTTGTCATGATGCCTCTCAGCATATAAGATGCTTAGGCCATAAGCAACCTCAGCCTCTTTATTTGATTTTTATTTATGTGACTGTGTAAACACACACATGCATCTCTGTGTGCTTATATGTAACCATGCATGTAGATACCTGCAGAACGAGAAGAGGGTATCAGATCCACTAGAACTGGAGTTGCAGGCAGTTGTTACTACCCAACATGAGCTCTGGGCCCTGAACGTGGGTCCTCTGCAAGAGCAGCGTGCTCTCAGCCACTGAACCATCTTTCTAGTTCCTCAGTCACTGTTATCTAAGAAAGCTCCATGTGTGCTTGACTGGGCTGGTGTAAACCTTTACAAGTTGTTTGATGGGTGAGTTGGGTTAGTGTGTAATGGCCCCTGCTGTCAAGCCTGTAGGCCTGAGTTTGTCCCCAGTACACACATGGTAGAAGTTCAGAGCCAACTCCTGCAAATTGTTTTCTGACTGCCACGTGTGAGTACCACACATGCTCCCTCCCCACAAATACGTAAATGTAGTGGAAAATCAAGAAGACTTCATGTGGTCTCTGACTTCTACTGTTCTGGGTTGACTTCTGTTCCTGTGACAAGTATTCTGACCAAAAGGAGTGATAGGAAGAAAGGTTTCTGTTCAGCTTAGAATTATAGAGCACAATTCATTAGTTAGGGACATCAAGGCAGGAACTCAAGGAAGAAGCCGGAAGGCAAGCCTGCTTGCTGTTCCACACATTATCTCTGACAAAAGAATGCACTTCTCAGCCAAGACATACAGAAGGAACCATGGGGGATGCTGCTTGCTACTCATAGGACAACTTATACTTAACTAGATTTCCTATACAGCTCAGAACCACCTGTCTAGGGATAGTACTACTCACAATGGGTTGTACTCTCCCAAGCCAACAAACAATCATGGCAATCCCTTATAGATATGCCCATGGGCCAGTCTTAGCTAGGAAATTCTTATGCTAAGGCTATTGTCTCAGATGATTCTAAGCTGTGTTAAGCCAGGGCAGCCACTGACTTAATGAAGCCCTGGAAACATAACTCAGTGTCTACTTCCTTTGTTACTATATTTTGAGATATCTAGCTTAGTGCTCAATGGGGAAAAATGACCAATAATTTATAAGCTTCCCTTTTCGGAGTCAGCATTTCCTTTGGGGAATGTGTGAAGCTTAAACAATGAGATGTAGAAGGTTTCAATGAGACTACCATGGTGAGGCTGAAGTTGCTATTGACTTTCTCATGGGCTGGGGGGGGCAATGGAGTTGTTTTGCTTTATGGCCCTTTCTAGGCTGACCTGAAGATTTGTCAAGTTAAGAGCATTGGAAAACTCTTTGAATCTGCACCTTCTCTGGTCTATATGCTTTCTGTATGCTGTGTCAGGCTTGCTGTTCTGGGCTCTAGCATTGGAAGGGAAAGGGAATATATCAGTCTCTTTCTCCTTCCTCCTCTCTCTCCCCTCATGTTCTCTGTGTTTTTTTATCACAGTAATTGAATAATACTCAAGAGTTCAAAACTTGTCTGAGGAGACTTTAATCCAGTTTCTTAAGTTCCTGTGGGCAGTCGACCTCCTTGTGGCAGGAATGTGTAGAATCTGGCGAGCTAACTGTTGAGAAAATAATACCCTTCATTATGCACCTGTTACTTTTCCGGCCTGACTTAAAGCACAGGGAGGTGATTTGAGAGGTGCAGCAATGCCACACCATTACTTCAATAAGGATTGTGGTTTTGATCAGCAGAGTTCATTGTTGAGCCCATGAAATGCCGAGAGTCTTTTGGGCCAGCATTTATCACAGCAATCTAGGCTCTGATGTCACTTGAAGCCTTGGCCTCAGGGAGATAAGTAGCCTTCATGGTAGGTTGCATAATGTAATTTTTCTTTTTTCGTTTTCTTATATTGTTCAGATATTAATACTGTTACTCTGGAAGAAATGATTTGGTCTGACTGATGCTGGTTGCAGTAAAACAAGCAAACCCAACAACAAAAATGTCACTGCCTAGGTTTGGTGGCAGGAAGGAGAGGATTGGCAGTATCAAGGGGGTGATTTCAGATCCTTAAAAGGACTTTCATCAGCCTTACAAAATCAGTATGGGTCCAGTTCCAGTGTTTTTCATCTTCTTGGGAAAATTGAAAATATCATTCCCTTACTAACATCTAACACCTCATTAACAGGACACACACTCATAATAAAAAACTCTTTCAAACATGAGCCAGATAATTTTATCTTTATGAACCAAAAGTATTATCTTACCCTGTATACCATTATAATAATTATAGTTAACTAAACTTTTTCAAAGTAAATCTAATTGTGAAAGAAGTGACCTGCTGGGTTTACCTGTGTGTGTGTGTGTGTGTGTGTGTGTGTGTGTGTGTAGGGGGTAGTCAAATTCCTCAGGCATGATTTACCTTGTTTTGCAAGACAGTCTCCCATTGGCAAAGTACTAACCAACTAGGTGAGACTGCCTGGCCAATGGGCCCTAGAGTCCTGTTGTGTCCAACTCCCTAGCATTGGGATCACAGGCATACCCGACACACTTGGTTTCTTTGTGTGGATGCTAGAGATTGAACACAAGCACACACTTTACCGATTAAGCTATCTTTCCAGTCCCATGACTTACTTCTTAAAAGTATCTATTTTTTTTTCAAGGAGTTTTTTTTTTTGTCTTTCTGTTTTTTGCTTTTTCTTTTTCCCCAACATTTACTCTTCTCACTGTATCTTTGAACCTTCTTATATGGCTGAGTTTTCCCAGTCTGGATGGTGAATAAGGGGGTCTGAGCTAATCTGTTTTTTATTTTCCCTCAGTCATTTTCCATAAACTAGTCAACACTTTTAAACAAGCCATCTTTATTACTTTTTTGACACAGGATTATAAAATGAGTTTGAATCTACAAAAGATAATATTTTTCAACTAATGTGATGCTCCAAAGTGAATAAAAATGGTTTTGTTTATAAACCCTTCTCTCATCAGAGAGATTTTTTTTGAAAAATATAGATATTTAGAAAGATATGCAGATATAAAGACACATATATAGAAAGATAAACATTTTTGTGTGGTATTCTACTTATTAAGAAATCGTCTAGTTATTATTTCTAGTAGAAGAGAGAGGTAATTTGAGCAGTAATGTAACCCCTCTCTTAATTTCATTGCTTGAGATGCCTGTACCATCTTATGTGACATTTTCATGTTTGTTTTATGGATGAAAGTCTTAAGGTGTGTGGGACTTTATAGAAAGGCCAGTGTGATGCAGATTACTATGCAAATATGTGTCTTTCTGATGTCAACAGTAGCATCCTTTCTGTACCTGCTATAGGTGAAGACTTCACAATACTCACCTCTAGTAGCTCAGAGACCATACTATGTGAAATGTACACATTTAGATGTTTTACATTGTATTATTTTATTTTCTAGTGTAGCCATAAAGTGTGGGATTTTTAGGAAAACTGCTGATAGAAAGCAGTGTTATGGCAGTCCATAAATGTCACTTGTTCATACTAATTTCTACATTTCCTGAATTTGAAATTCTCCTTTAGTGAATAAATGAGTTAGAGGAATGACTAGGGCGGCTGCAAATGCAGGACAACATGTGGGAGTGAGGATGGGAAGAGAGATTTCCTTGAGTGGCTACAGCTCAGGAAACTCAGAACCGGTAGACATTTGCAAGCTTTGAACTTTTGCTTTGCTTCAGGACGAATTTCTTTTCTACACTGACCCGGTGTAACTGGCTCCAATATTGAGTATCAGAATTTGGTGGGGCCCTTCCCACCCAAACTAGTCAACCAATAACAATTCATGGGCTAGAATATAAAGTGGAGTCAGTGGTTTTTGCTGTTCGCTCTTATGTAATCTTGTCACTACAGCCCTCATTTTTAGCTTTGCATTTTGTAGAAAGAGAATGTTCATGTTTATATTCCTGGCACTGAGATCAGATTCTCCAGTTTACTTGGCATTTCAGTTTACTTGTTAGGAACACAGATTATTTGTTCCATAATATTAACTGAGTGCATAGGAGGTACCAGGCCTCACTGTAAGATTCAGGAGATGTTGCTAAATGACCAAAGCATACCAGCCAAGCCAAACAACAACAACAGCAACAAAAATCGAAACCTCCAGTTATCCTACAGGATAGCAGATACGTAAGTATTCGCGTTTGCTAGACGGTGCCACATGCTCTAAAAATGGAGAAATAGGGAAGTAGGTGGGGCGCACATTTAGGATGGCTTGTGGACCACATTGGGAAGGTACATTCAAG
>CAJQZJ010034157.1:4972196-5062093 GCA_907164525.1 Lophiomys imhausi | reverse complement strand
ATCTATCTATCTATCTATCTATCTATCTATCTATCTATCTATCTATCTATCTTCTGTCTTGTGTATCTCATTGATTTCCTACTTACCTGTTTATGAACAATATACCATCTACCTACCTTCCATATCTATATCTATATCTATCTATCTATCTATCTATCTATCTATCTATCTATCATCTATCTATTTATCATCTATCAATCAATCAATCTATCTAATCTATCATTTTGTGTATCTCATTCCTACCTACCCGCTTGTAAACTATGTACCATCTAGCTAATACCAGATCTGTCTGTCTGTCTATCTGCCTATCTGCCTGCCTGCCTGCCTGCATGCCTGCTTGCCTGTCTGCCTGCCTACCTTTGTGCCTGACTATCTGTCTGTCTGTGTATCATCCATTCATTATATTTTATTTTCAGTGCAGAGAATCAAAACCAGGGCATTGTGTGTAGTAAGGAAGTGCCACTTAATTAACTGAAGTACATCCCCAGCTGACTGATTAGCATATTCATGGTGATCAAATCAAGGCATAATTTTCACACTGGCTGTGGGTTTCTTTTCCCACAATCATATGATACATCCTAGAAACGAAGAATTATATTACCCATAAAAGTGAAGGGACTTGAATATTGCTTAATAGGACATTTTTCTAGGTCTGGTTGGTTTCTTTCTCCTGAGGCTTGTATGAACACTGGATCTTAACAGACAGATAACACCATCCAGTAATTAACTAGTACTTCCACTATGCACTATGATTTCAAATGTTTCATTGCTGCCTAGATTTATGCCTCTTTCAGCAGGTAGTCGAACTTGGAAGCTTGCTGTGGGTACCCTGAATACCCCTTGTGTAATGCCCCTTCCTCATGCTTCTTCAGGAATCTGAGCAGGGCACAGTCTGGACTTGTATCTGCAGTGAATCACAACAGATGACAGTAAGGCTGTTGTGTGAGTTTACTGCTGAACTCACATTCAAGATTGTAGTTATATGGAATGATCTGTTATATTTTGTCATATTGTCAACTGGACAATTTAGAAGGCTTTTCAAGTAAACTCAGGGATGCATGTGTATTTTACAAATTGTAAGTTCTATTTACTTACTGTCCTTTCCATTTTTGACTTTTTTCTTTAGCTTCAAAGTCTTTCTCATAAGCACATCACTTTCATGCACAGCTTACCTTAGGGTCAGTATATTTTCTCTGCTGTTCTTTCCCCTCTGAGCATCATACTTCTGTGGCTTGCTCAGTGACCATTGCATTGCTTCCTTTCTCTCTCTGAGCTTTCAAGGAAAGAACCACCATTGGCAATACTCTCCCAAAGCTTTGCTCTCCTCCTGAACTCTACGGTCTGAAATATAAGATTTATATGTCAGAGGAGATATAAAACTGTGTTATATGTTATGTGATAAATGTAATTAATATATAATATTAACTAATTCTTTGAGAATTTTATAAAATGTATTTTGATCATATTCTCCACAGTTTCTCACCTTAACTTTTTTCAGGTCCACTCCCACCCACAAATTTCTTTTTTTCGCTCTAAGTTGTTTTTTTATTAAGTTGTTTATTTACTTTACATTCCAATCACAGTTTCCCCTCCCCCTCCTCTCCTCCCAGTCCCTTCTCTTCCCCCCTGCCCTTCTCCTCAGAAAAGGGGAGGCGCCCATGGATATCAACCAGCCTTGGCATATCAAGTTGCAGTAAGATTAGGTGCATGCATCTATTTCTATAGAGGCTAGACAAGGCATTCCAGTTTGAAGAAATGGATCCAAAGGTAGGTAATGTAGTCAGAGGCTCTGCTTCTGCTTTAGGAATCCCATATGAAGACCCAGTTAAACAGCTGTTACATATGTACACAACTGTTACATATGTACAGAGACTGCTCCTGCTTTAGGAATCCCATATGAGTACCCAGTTACACAGCTGTTACATATGTACAGAGGGCCTGGGTCCATCCCATGCATGCTCCCTAAGGACCAGTTGTGGGTCTAAGCTTTTGTGACTGGGTTTGTGATCTGATGCCTCCATTGGAAGTCTTGCCTGGTTACAGGAGACAGCCAGTTCAGGCTCCATATCCCCCATTGCTAAGAGTCTTAGCTAGGGTCACCCTCATGGATTCCTGGGACTTCCCATTGCCTTAGGTCTAGCTTGTCCCAGAGGTGCTTCCACCCAATCCAGTTTTCTCTCCCAGTACCCTCTCCCTCAGCTCCCTCACCTCATCCCTTCTGCTTCCCTCCTCACACCTCCCCCACCCAGTCCCCTCCCTCCCTTCTCCATGAGATTCAAGCATCCTCCATTGGACTGCCTTTGTTATTTAGCTTCTTGGGGTCTGGATTGTAGGGAGGCTATCCTGTACTTTGTGACTAATATCCACTTACAAGTGAGTACATACCATGCATGTCTTTCTGGGTCTGGGTTATCTCACTCAGGATGATCTCTAGTTCCATCCATTTGCCTGCAGATTTCATGATGTCATTGTTTTTAATGACATGAGTTTTTAATGACAGTTAATGGCTGAATAGTATTCAATTGTATAAATGTGCCACATTTTCTTTATTCATTCTTTGGTTGAAGGACATTGAGGTTGTTTCCAGTTTCTGGCTATTACGAATGAAGCTGCTATGAACATAGTTGAGCCAATGTCCTTATGGTACGGTGGAGTTTCTTTTGGGTGTATGCCAGGAGTGATATAGCTGGGTCTTAGGGTGGAACTGTTCCCAGTTTTCAAAGATTCGATTTATAAATGTTCCTGCTTCCCATGTTGGACCATCCACTGGAGCACGCTCAGCCACACCCTAAAGAACATGGATCCTTCCTCCCACAGAAGCCATCAAATGCCATAGTGTCTCTGCTAGAACTGGGGTTTCTTGAACACCTTCTTACTCCATGCTACAGTGTGAATATGGACTGGCTTGATCTTGGCCAGATCTTGGACTGGCAATTATAGCTTCTGTGAGTTCATAAGTACAGGTGTCATGCCGTGTCCAGGTCCTGCTCCAACCTCTGGCTCTTATAATTTTCCTGCCCACTCTTCCACAATGGTCCCTGAAAAAAATACAAATACATTAAGAAAAAATTTAAGGTAAAGTTTTAAGTGTCAGAGACTGGCTTTAAACTTGCTGTGTAACTGGGGATGACTTCGGATCGTTTGCTTTGCCTCCTGAGTTCTGGGACCATAGACATGCACCCACATCTGGTTTTTGGTGGTGTGGAGGTTTGGACCCAGGACCTCACACATTTTGGGAAAACATGCTACCTATTGAACTATCTCAGACCGAACATACTTATTTGGGAGAGCATGGTACTTTGTCAGGCCAAGAGAAGTTTTCAAATGAAAAGAAAATTATTTTTGCATGTTTTTCAGAAGGATTCTTGCTATGTAGTCCAGGCTGGCCTTGAACCTGTAATTCTCTTATCTCAGCCTCCTGAGTGCTGGGATTACAGGTTTATGCTACCATGATGGACTGTTGAAATCTTTCAATTTAAATGCTTCTGTGACTGATCACAGAGTTGTTTTTCAGGGAAGAGAGTACCATTTCAGTCTACAAGTGAGAGATAGTATCACTGAAAGAAGAAAATGTCTTTCAAGGACTCTAAAAGAAGTAATTATGTTTAATTAGAGATCTGCATGTTTGACCTCAGTTTGACTTCTCTCTGTATATAATCACAAAAATTACTAAAATGATTTAGAGAATACATAAATGAGAACAAATGTATTTTTAAATATGTACATACACAATGGATATTGTTTTCTACCTAGTTTTCTTTCTTTTTTGATGTCCATGGTTATTTTGCAGCCAAGGTTGGTAAATGCAGTACATCGCCAATGCTTCATAACAGACAGAGAGGTCCACATTTAATGGCCTCAAAATAGGTTCACTTGTAATGAAAATATATTTATGTAAATTAACAGGAACTGGAGAAAGAACGAACTCATCTCATGGAGGATGTAACAGCAAACAAAAGAAGGATGAAGGAGCTAGAAGATAATTTGCTTTATCGCCTGACAAGCACTCAGGGGTCCCTGGTGGAAGATGAGAGTCTCATTGTTGTGTTGAGCAGCACCAAAAAGACAGCTGAGGAGGTGACACAGAAGCTGGAAATTTCTGGAGAGACAGAAATTAAAATTAACTCAGCCCGGGAGGAGTACCGACCTGGTGAGTCTGGTGACAGAAGATAAATGTCACAAGAAAATAGAGCAAGGCAGAAATGAGAATTAGAGCAATTGATTATAGTAAGGACATTATACAAATTACTGTGTGATGTGGGGTGACAAATCATACTTTCTGCCATTTTGAGAAGTTTAGTAAATCAGAAGTGGAAAAATCATGTAGTGCTATAAACTTTAGGAACTCTCTGTGGTAGTTGGAAAATGCTTTAAGGTACCCATGAAATTTTTTTAAATGAGAGATTAAAATACTGCTATAAAATAGCAAAACCTGAGGCATTGGTATTATTGGCTTTGTGTTAGTTTCATATCATATAAAAACAATGTGTTATGTTTATTTGGAAGCCTGTTTTCTGGTGCTCATCTTTATCTGCCCATTTAATAAATAGGTGTTCATTGGTTACTTAAGACACATAAAATAAATATTCAATTGCCTATCCTTTAGCAATTTTCCTGGAAAAAGATTTGAAACTATGTCACGGTTTGATTGCCAGTCAAAGGTACCATATTTGTGATGTCTTGTATTGAGACCTTGAGGCCAGGGCTAAGCTTGTTCCTCAGGAACGTCAGAATAAGGTCCTGTGTGACTGACTGGATCCTTTGTTAAGTGTTAAATATAAAACAGTTAAAAGTCCTTATCTTTTCTATCTCTGATAAGACACAGAAAAACTATACTCATAAAAGGAGTGTAGGGATTCTGAAATGAGAATTATCTTGGTTTCATTAATACTATTTGGTGAATATAAAGAAACTATGAGAAACTTATTTATAAGGTTGAAGTAATAAGCAATTGCCCTAGATCTCATTGTTATGGGCGGTTACTTGTGAGACAAAAAAAAGAGTTGTTTTTAGTAATACATTGGGGTGGTGTGCTTGCACAGCGTGCTTATTTTCTGTTGCTGTTCTACCAGCGTCCTTGCTCTCTGTCTTTCAGTTGCTACAAGGGGCAGCATCCTCTACTTCCTCATTACAGAGATGCGCTTGGTTAATGAGATGTATCAGACTTCGCTCCGTCAGTTTCTGGGCCTGTTTGACCTTTCCTTAGCCAGGTACATGTGTCCCTAGGAAGTTGAGCTGGATTCTTTATCTGTGGACGAGAACGATGATGCTAGAGATGCCTTTTTGCTTGTCAGTAAGAGTGTTTTCCTTTCCTAAAGCTGAGATTACCGTCGTTATCACGACGTTAACAAATCATTCAGACTTGTCATCATAGGCTCGGACAAGGCTATGCTGGCCATTCATCCATCAATTTAATTCCTTCGGTTTGATGTGTTCCACTAAATGAGAAAATTTCCAAGACATTGTTGTGAATAATAATGGCCTGTGGGTAAAATTGATTTAGACAACAGTGAAGAATTTAATTATGTTGTTTCATGTTGGGAGAACTCTTGTTATTTTAGATTTAGGTGCCCTCTCTTGATATGTAAAAGTAAAAATTAGTCCTCCAAAGTCACTTATTCTCCACCAGAGATGCTCTTTTTATAGACAAGTGAAAAGGGCAGTGGGATAGGCGTGTCTTAAATGGTCTCTTCCTCAGGTCTGTCAAGAGCCCAATTACAAGCAAGAGGATTGCTAATATTATTGAGCACATGACCTACGAGGTTTTCAAGTATGCTGCCCGAGGCTTATACGAGGAGCACAAATTTCTGTTCACATTGTTGCTCACCCTAAAGATTGACATCCAGAGGAACCGAGTCAAGCATGAGGAGTTTCTCACCCTCATTAAAGGTCAGCAGGAAGTACTGTGTGCAGTGAAGATGTGAGTGCTCTCACAGAATCTGTTTAGTTTTTAGTTGTATTTCTTTGCATTTTGTTTATGATGCACTTGCATATTCTATTTCAACATTTATTGAAAAATAAATATTTCTTGGGGATCTATTGTGTCTCAGGGCATGGAGTGGACATTTTATTGAACCAAACCATTAACAGGGTACTTGAGTTTTGGGGGAAGGTACTGAAAAAGTAATGAAACAAGAAAAACATGCACTATGTGGGAAGCTCGCGGGCACTTTAGACTAGTGGGAGGAATTGTGTTGTGTTTTTTTTTTTTTCTTTTTTCTTTTTTTGCTGTGATAGAATCCCTACCCTCCAGCTCCTAGGATAAAACTCGAGAGAGAAAGGGGTCATTTGGTGCACAGTCTGAGATGTGGTTCATCACAGCAGGAAGTTAGGGCAGCAAGAAGTTGAATGCAACAGTCATATTGCATCCTGTAACCGAACTTTTAAATTATTATTTATCACTTATTTATTTATTACTAAATTCATTTATAACAAACACCAATAATTTCTTAACTATTAATCCTATAAATTCCTACAACCCCTTTAACCTATCCACTAAACCTATTGATAATTATTTTTCTAACCTTTTAGAATGATACAGTCTCTGGGGCAGGTCCTCAGTCGTCAGGAACACAGTCTTTGTTGTAGATTCTTTAACGCACTTAGCAGTCCTTTTTCTGGATTTCTCAGATGCAGGTTCGTCAGGGTAAGTTGGTTATTGCAGTCTCACCTTAAATAAGGCTTCATGCTTTCTTCTCTGTGGGAGACCCCAGCCGTCTGCAGGCCAACTTACTTCTTTTGAATCAGGAACTCAGCTGCTCTGCCTCAGTCATTAAAGCCAGGCACAGTTTCCCCTAGGCCACTGATCGGACAGATCAAACCCCTCTAGGCAAAAGCTGAGCCACAGGGTTTAGTCCTTGGCCTTTTGGTGCCTTTCTCAGGCTTTCTTTGCTCACCAGCTTCTTTCTGCTTCAGGGAAATCTGGCCATCAAACGATGGCCAGCACTTTTTTCAGCAGGACTCTTGGAGCTCTCTAGCATCAGGGGCCTCTTCCTGTTCTGGGCTCCATGCACTGTCCTTAAATAGGAGGAACTCTGTTTCAGCTTAATTTGGGCTCGGCCCACTTAGCAGCTGAAAACAATGTCAGGCCAGATACTTTGTTTCTTCAAGTCCATTGAGTCTTTCCTGTTTTTCCTGACTTCAACCTTGTTTTTCAGTCTATTAAGTCTCCTGTTTGTTTCCTGTTTTTAGTCCACATGCTGATAATGCTCTTCATGCCCCGAATTAAGAGACAGTATCAGAAACCCCTATATATTTTCTAAATCTGATTTATCTAACCCCTACAGCATCCCCAGACAGAAAGCAGGGGACAGAGGACTCCTGTGCTCAATCACTGGCTCTTTTTATTCCAGCCAGGACCCATAACTGGGATAGGAAGTACCCCCCCCCACCACATACACTTGTAGGGTCTGTCTGTCCACCTCACTTAACTGAAGCAGCATAATCTTTGAAAGGCACATTTAGAGGGTAGCCATCTCCCTGCCAAAGGAAGGTTTGTCTCTTACAGGATTCCCCATCCTGCCAAGTTGACAACACTGTGAGAGAGGAGATGGCTGGGTATATAGTATGAGACATAAGGACAATGTAAAGCTTTAAGATGTGTATATAATGGATTCTCTAGTAGATTAGATCTTAATTAGTAATTGGCAACTCAGTAAAGATCTGAAATAGCAGCAGAACATTTACCGAAGGGAGTGTTGAAGGGGACAGAGGTGACATAAGGGTGTCAGTGGAAATGAGGGTAGAGTGATGGAGAGAAAGCCAAGTTGCCAGTGACTCAGAAGCAGAGTGGGTGAGGTGATTCTGTAGCCTATTCCATTGATTATTTATTGTGTATTTATTGAAGCATTGATCACAAATAGACCTTTGGGTCACTAGAATATACAGTTGAATGAAAAATGAGGAGGGACAGACTTGTAGTCATATATTCTTTAAATGGTATATATTTATTGTACATAGTAATGGGTTTTATGAAGTTTTTTTTCAGTGCTAGGAATTAAATTTAGTGCCTCACAAGTACTCTAGTACTATTGAGTTATATCCCAGCTTCATAAATATACTTTCATACAAGTATGTCATACTACAATCTCATTTATCTTATACTCTTTTCTTCTTCACTCCTTCTAGTCCCCTTCACTTGATCAATTTCATGTCTACTATCTTAACATGTGTGTATATGTGATTTTATACATCTATAATTGAAAAAGAAAGATAATGTATTTGTCTGGATCTGACTTCTTTCACTAAATATGATATATAGTTGCATCAATTTTATTACACACAAATAATTTTATTCTTTATAGCTGAAGAAATCCTCCATTGTGAGTGTGTACACATATGTGTTTGTTGGTGATATTCTTCATTTGTTGAAGGACTCCTAGACTAGACATAACTGGGTTGTTATGAATAGTGTGGTAATATATCTTGAAAGTATTTATGTGGTGTGGCAACTTAGAGGCCTCCAGTTATATACCCAAGAATGGAATTGCTAAGATATATGGTGATTTAAAATTTTTTAAGGAAACTGTATACCATTTTCCACAGTGGTTGGAATAATTTGTATTCCAGTCAGCAATGTCTTTTTTTTTAAATATTTGTTTATTACTTCAGGTTACATCTCCATCACAGTGTCCTCTTTCCTCCCCTCCCAGTCCCGCCCTCCCAACCAGTCAGCAATGTCTGAATGCATCCTTCCCTATTCTCACACCTGTCAGAATGGCTAAGATCAAAAGCTCAAATGACAGCACATGCTGGCAAGAGTGTAGAGAAAGGGGAACCCTCCTCCATTGCTGGTGGGAGTGCAGGCTTGTGCAACCACTATGGAGGTCAGTATGGTGATATCTTTTTTTTTTTTTAATGGCAGCTCATCTGACTGCGATGATGGAGTCTTAATAGTTTAAGTTCATATTTCCCTGGCAGCTAAAGATGTTGAACATTTTTCATTTGATTATTGGCTGTTTGTTCTTGTTCTTTTTCTCTTCCTCCTCCTCCTTCTCCTCCTCTTTCTTCTCTCCTCCTCCTCCTCTTTTTTTCTTGTTCTTTTTAGAATTGTTTATCATCCCATTCATTGATTTTATTGTTTAATTTTTCAATATTTAGATTTTTGAGTTCCATCTATAGCCTAGATATTAACATCTGACATATAACTTATGAAGATTTTTCTTTCATTCTGTAGGCTTTCTTGTGGTTTGATTAGTTTTTAATATGAATATTTAAAAATATGCAATCTCATTTCTTAATTTTTCATTTTATTTTCTGAACTATTGAAATCCTCATAATATTCCATTTTCTCTTCTACAATGATCTCGAGCCTTTGGAAGAAGGGGTGTGGTATATATACTCAATTTAGGGATGAGCGTTCTGATTTGCTGTCTCTTTTTTTCTGCATGTTGACCAGTTGTGGGTCTGTATTATTGCCATCTACTGACAAAAGATGCTTCTCTGATGAGAGTTGACAAATTTACTAATCTATGGTTATCACAGAACATTCTTGGGACTCTGTTTAATACTATGTACAGTTAGTAGAATAATAGTAGCAGGTTTTCCCCCAAAGTCTATGACCTCTTTAGCCATGGGTTCTTGCTCCAGGAATGATGTCGTGTATGAGGCTGATTTGTGAAGTGGGCCTTGAATCCGAGAGAAAGCGGTTTAATACTCCCATGACATTTATGCCACTGTGGCACCAGTGAGCATGTTTTATTATAGCTTTCAAAGCTCATAGCCAAGTGCAAATTAAGAATTGTTTTTTCTCTTCCAATAGCATAGACAGCACATTTCAGTTCTAGATAAGCTACCCAGTGATGACAAAAAATTCAAGGTGAGTACCACCTGGATTTCTCCATGTTCTCAGTGAGGTAACCCAGACCTAGAAAGACAGTTGTCATACATTTTCTTTCATAGGTGGTTGCTAGCTTTGAATCTTCAGATAATGTATTTTTAATTTGAAAAACTCATAGGCATTCAGGAAATTATTATGAGGTCATGGGTCTAGGGGAGATGGAAAACAGTGGGAAATGGAATACTGGAGCAGGAGGCTTTCAACTGAGGTAGGGCAGGGTAGAGGAGGGGATATGAGGGGGGGGATAACTAACACCAAATTCTTTTCAAACATTTATTCAGAAACCTACTACTCTAGAAGAGTCCTTAAATATATGCATATACATATGCAAAACAAGTTAAAATATTTCATCTCTATGTGGTGATTTGAATGAGAATGGCCCCTATATTCTCATATTTTTGAGCACTTGGTCTCCAGTTGCTATAATTGTTTGAGAAGGATTAGGAGGCATGGCCTTGTTGAAAAAGCTGTGTCATTGTGCGTAGTCTTTGTGGTTTAAAAAGTACTGGTTCTATAGACTTTTTTACCTGTCCATGAGACACTTTGCCCTAGTGGTGCTGCCTTGTAGGCCCCCAGTGTATGAGGAGGCTCTTGGCCCTCATATGACTGCTAAACTGGGGGGGGGGGGACTGATATGTAGGGACATTCCACTCGGGAGAAGTGGGATGGAAGGGAGAGGGGGTAGAGTGTGGGAGGGCAGGACTAGGAGAGGTGGAAATAGGGCACTGTGATGGAGATGTAACCTGAAGTAATAAATAAACATAAAAAATACTTGTTCTATTCCCAGTCTCTCTCTCTCTGTCTCTCTCTCTCTGTCTCTCTCTCTCTGTCTCTCTCTCTCTCTCTCTCTCTCGTCTCGAGATGTAAACTCTCAGCAATTTCTTTGTTCTACGATCATATAGTCCAATACTCTGAAACATAAACCAAATTAAACAAACTGTCTTAGTTGTTTCTATTGCTGTGAATAAACATGGTGACCATGGCAACTCTTATAAAGGAAAACATTTAATTGGGACTGGCTTATAGTTTCAGAGGTTTAGACCATTATCATTATGGCAAGAAGCATGGCAGCATGCATGCAGACATAGTGTTAGAGGAGCTGAGAGTTCCACATATTGATCCACATGCAGCAGTAGGCCGTGTGCTACACTGGGTGAAGCTTGAGCAAAGGAGACCTCAAAGACTGCCCCCACATTTCCTTCCACAAGGCCACACCTAGTACAATAAGGCCATACCTCCTAGAGGTGCCATTCCCTATTGATCAAGCATTCAAACACATGTTTATATGAGATTATTCCTATTCAAAGCACCCCAAACTGCTTTATAAGTTGCCTTGGTAATGCTATTTTATCACAGCAATAGAAAAGTAACTAATACACTATAATGGATAACAGAACCCCTCCTAGACCCCATAGTCTAACAAATAAAAATTCCAGTGCCAGGCGTGGGTTACTGCTCTTGGAGTTGTTGGCCAGTGAGGTCCTGTTGACATTCAAACATTGTAGACTATTACTAATGCTATTTAGAACTTGATGGTAAGACCCTATAGCTGAAGGCATGACGTACTTAAGTTATAGAAATGGAGAACTAAAGTTGGTACTCATCTGTAATCTAGGCATTCTCACAGAATTGACTCTGCTGATCCATGAGCACAGGAGGTCTTTCCATTTCCTAATATCTTCATTAATTTCTTTCTTCATATTATTGGTCTTTTACTTTCTTGGTTAGGTTTATTTGTAAGGCATTACATTTTCTTTTCACTTTTTGAGGTCTTTCTGATATATTTTAATTTTAAAACAGTTAATCATTCTCCACAGAAAAAGCAAAGGATCACTTTCATTTGCTTTGCTGATGTAATATTTTTTTTATTGTTTGTGCCTTAGTTACGGTTACTATTGCTCTGATGAAACACTACAAATCGGAGAGAGAAGGGTTTATTTGGCTTACACTGTCATATCACTGTTCACCATCAAAGGACGTCTGTCAGGAACTCAAGTAGGGCAGGAACCTGGAGGCAGGAGCTGATGTAGAGGCCATGAAAGAATGCTGCTTACTGGCTTGTTTTCCATGGCCTTCTTCTCCTTTCTTATAGAACCTCTACCAGACCAGGAATGGCCCCTCTCAAAATTGACTGGGCCCTCCCATATCATTTACTAATTAACAGAATGCCCTACAGTCGCGCTTATAGCCTGATTTTGTGGTGGCATTTTCTGCATTGAAATTCCCTCCTTTCCGATGACTCTAGTTTGGATCAAATTGACCAAAATGTATAGAGCCCACCAGCACAGCACAATTTGAGAACTTCGTACACAGATACTATGGTTTCTTTCTTCAATATCAAATCTAGCTTCTTTCTCCAACTTCTCCCATACAAGCCCCATCAGTTTGCCCTCCCAACTTTAGGCACTTCTTTTAAATCCAGAGTCCACTGAGTGCTGCCTGTAAGCCCATGAGTATATGACCTTGCCGTGGTAGTCTATCAGGGGATACATCCAAAGTAAGCTGACTCTCCCTCTCCCACTAGCCAATGGATGGAAGTAGCATAAACTTGTACCCTAAATAATTACATTTATAGCCATACATTAGTGCATCTCTTACCCTTCATCACAGAAGATTCATTTGCAGATGGTGAGAGGCTAATCACCTCTATCATTTAAGGTTATGGTGGGAATAAAGAGCTCTTTGAAGCAGGAAGTTGTGGGCCCTTACCAGACACTAACTCTAATGAAGTCTTAATCTTAGAGTTCCCAAACTCAAGAGCTGTGACAAATTAATTTCTATAATTTTCAAGGAGACTTAGCAAAGGTAGTCTATTACAGCAGCACAAATAGCCTGGGACAGAAAGTCACATTCTTCCACTATTTGTTTTCATTCATCTCTAAGATGACAAAGCTTAGTGATAGTCTAAATTTTTTCAACTGTTGAATTTTATCATGGTGTGGAATAACTGGTAAATTTTCATTATAAACATGGGTCATTTAAAAAGAAAGTATTAAGATAAAATTTGAAATTTAGATTTTCTTTTCTCCAAAGCACAAGTTTCAAGGAATGAAGAGAAAAACATAAGTCTGGATCACCTAGAAATTTAGTTAGAAAATTTTCTTTTCTTACCTGTCTATTAAGTGTTTATTAAGGAATGTATTAAATCTGCTGTCATGTTATCAAAAGTAGTTTTCCCCCAACATACAGTCATTCTTTGTGCTTAATGTACATTTTGAAGCAGGCAAGATAGTCACAGCAGAGTTGGCCTCTACTAAACATTGAACAGTGTTTCAACCTATAAGGCTCACCCATTCATTTCCAAGATCAATCTTTTGTTAACTCACCAGTAAGTACCTTATTTTTTCATTTTGTTGGAAAATTGGCAGTTGTCATGGAAATTGGTGAAACATTTATTGAACATGGTGTTATTATCATTGGGTCTTTAGCTTCTTCCTGGCACCACAACAAGCTGTTTTCACTTTATGAGCTAATATTTCCATTGAAATAGCTTCAGGGTCCCATTTACCTTATTATAAATGAGCTAAGATAGATCTGGCAAAAGGATACAATTTAATAGTACATAGTGTCTGGATTAAGTAGAGAATGGCTCAATAAATATCTTGAGAATTATTTGTTTATAGTTTGCTCTGTAAAAAAAAAAAAAGAATTTTAAGATGGCCAAATGGATTGGCTTCCATATCATGAACATTCCCCTGAAATGCTTTAATGAGTGTTATTTATTGGACAATACGTGTTATCATTTGGAAGATTCCCCAATGCTTTCTTTGAGGTAAAATATGAGGTTTACCTTAGCTTTTTTTTTTTTTTTGAGGTAGCAGCCATGATATTTTGAAGGTCTCCTTCATTGTTTGTTGTTATGTTATGTGTGCTTAAATAAGTTATCCTCCAAAAGACAGGAGTCAGTACCAATTGGAAATTTTTGTTGTTGTTAAATTTTCCAAAATAACCAATATGACAGTACCCCTAGTATGTGGTCAAAATAGATGTAAATTGTTTATAGAAGAGAATAGTGCAAATATATCTAGTGATACTAACATCTGTAGATAAACTATATATTTAAAATTAGCTTGTGATGGTATGAGGCCATTCTTAGTACAGAGCTATCCTGCATGGTTTATATACTTACAGCACAGCACTTGGGCTGCATAACTCCATTTTAAAATTTGGAAGGAGACTTCTAGGTAGATAAGATAGCTTTCTCTGGATATTGGCCAGGTTAATTAGGTTAGAATCCAGCATCAGCTTGTTTCCAAAGCTATAATGCTGATAATTAATTGAGATTCTTCTACAATCATCTATTCACTTAGGTTTGAAGCATGTTCCTCGCTATGATTTATATGTCTGAATTTAACAAATGTCAAGGCAGTAAAGTCATTGAAATGAAGTCACTTCAAACAGAAGCAATTTCTAAATGAATTATTTTAAAGTAAAGAAAGAAAAACTAGTAACTTCATATGTTTAATTTTAAAGGTGGCGCCTCATTGGATCTTAAAGCTTGTCCTCCTAAGCCATCAAAATGGATCCTAGACATGACCTGGCTGAATTTGGTGGAACTTAGCAAACTTAGACAGTTTTCAGACATCCTCGATCAGGTAACATGTTCTTTGAATGTACTTAAGCTGCAGTCTGGTGAGCAGCCTTCAGACATCACTACAGTGTTCGAGGACGAAAGAGGCTTCATACATTGTGAGACTTAGAAGGGATCTCATGTGTTTGATGCTTAGCCTATCTACCCCTCATCCACAGCCTGAAAACAACTGTACCCACTATTTATGTAGGAAGAAGTGTGCCCAGGAAGGTTAATAGGCATTGTCTCAGCGTACATTTCATTATCATCAATGAAGGCCTATATATGGAAAAACTGATAGGTCCAATTAGGTAGAATAATTACACATACGCATGATTATATGTGTGCACCCTTTCAAGAGATGAAATGGAAAGAAATGTAAGCAGCCTTTCCTACTAAATTTCCTCTCTTGTCCTCGGTCTCTCTCCTTTTTCCTCTACTGCTCCTCCCAGTTTCAGTTTAGTTATTCATCCACGTCTGAAACTCACGCTAACATTTGTCTCTTGATCTGTAGATTTCACTGTTCTTTAAACCATGTACTGGCCCACGATCAGTGTACGTGCTGGAATCACGGAAGTTAAGTATAGGACAAGGCTGGAAGAAGGCAGTCATTCACTATCTGATGACCAGAGAGAAGTGAGATTGACAGCATGATGGCTTTTTTCAGGGGTAGATTGAAGAGGGCATGGCTGTTCATTTTGACCAGAAAATGTCCTGAGAGTAATTCAAGTTCACATGATGGTTAAATTCTGATGTGTTTTTATACCTTGGCTGGTGTTGTTTGTTATTACTAACCTGTAATTTGGGTATGATCAACTGCTTTAGGTAAAATAACTTACTTTTGGAGTTATTAATGTACTCTAGTTTATTCTTCTATCAAGATGCACCCAGTCATCTTTCCTGGATCACTCTAATCAGAGATTTCTGCATTTTGGAGAGTGTGTTACATGTCTGAACCCTGCCCCATTATGTAGCATTTCTTGATGGAAATATATTAAATTGTATTCTTAGTGATGCTTTCTAAACATGAGCCCAGGAAAAGCCTTCCTTTGATTAAACCAAGAAATATACTTGAGGCTCTCTTCAAAGGGATTATTGGAAGATATAGATTGCTATTAATTTATAGATGTTATTTGTTTGTTTGAAGCTTTTGATGTTCTTGCCTCTATAAGGCTGGTGTCCTAGTAGTTTCTGGACTATAGAGGGTAATGTACCCTGTGCTTTGCCAATAGCAGGTGTGATCCTCCATGTGATGATGATATTGAATACAATAGCTCAAATTACTATAGATCGATAGGATATTGACCCTAAACCTGTTTATTTAATAACAAATATGTATTAAATGTCTTCCTTTGTGTCCAGAGTGGTCCTAGAAAATGAGGAAACATGAATGAATAAAGTCTGATTATAAGAGGATTTTTGTGGAGCAAATCACATTTCCTTGAGATACTGAAATGAGGCTTCATTGATTTTTCTTTCTTTATAAGTTTATTACCATAAAGGCAGAGGGGAAATCAAGTATCCCAGGACTCTCTCTACCATGGCAGCTAGCTCTGGGCTAGTGTTAATATAGACAGACTTGGGAGTGATATTTGATCTTAGACAAACATACACTTTGTCACTAGGATATAAGACTGAAAAATAGTGAAAGTTTATAGCTTACACATGTCTAAAATTGTCAGAAATTTTGTAAAAAAAAAGTCCATGAACAATTATTGGAAGACTTTTGTGTGATATGACATTATTCTTACCCCATGGCATTTTCAGATATCAAGGAATGAAAAAATGTGGAGAATTTGGTTTGACAAAGAAAAGCCAGAGGAAGAGCCTCTTCCAAATGCCTATGATAAATCTCTTGACTGCTTCAGACGTCTCCTTCTTATTAGGTCCTGGTGTCCCGACAGAACCATTGCCCAGGTAAAATGTTTATTAAAGGAAACAACAGAGAATGTTCTAAAGGAGAATTTTCCTTTAAATTTAAAGAAGTATTTTAAATCTGATTATTAACCAAAATTTCCTTGTGGGCTTCCAAGAAATTTTCTAGTAAGACAAATATGATAAATGGAAACGTAAGCAACAAATGAAGTACTGAGGTGCACAATTCCCTAAGTGATTTATTAAACCCCTTTGGTCCTAGTGGTAGAACAAAAGCAAATGGGAAAATCTGAGCTTGGCATATAAGAGTAACATAAATGTAATGTATTATTCTCATTTAACATTTTATAATAACTCAGAAATGATATAGCTGCCCTATTTTACTAACTGTAAATCAGCTTTTGTTTAAGCAAGAAAACTGTAGGAGCAGTGAGAGAGCCATCTAGCAGGGCAGACATGGCTTGTCCCTAGATAATGCCACAGCTCTAGGTGAGAGAAGTCAGATTTTCCTAAAGCTGACTTTTGCACATCTTAAATGTGAATCCTTCTTCCAAAAGCTTCATTTTTGCCAAGACTTTTATACTCTGGTCTTACCTCATAGGTATTCACCTACTGAAAAGGCACAGGTCTTCCCTTCACGATTAAAACTTTAAAATTCAGCCCAGGTAGACTTCTTAATGGCTTCCATAGAGCAATCATAGAGTAAAATCTGCTAGACTCAGTAGTCACCTCATTCTCTATAGGGAGTGTGACAAAATGCTCAGGGTAACGACCCCCAATTCAACTCAGGTACTACGAATCATAAAGACAGCTATATCCAAAGATTTATTAAGGAAAGAAAAATGAGTTTTGCCACATAGGGCACTGAGGTCACCTTCCTATTCGGTTTCCCCTTTTGATTTTATTATTTTTACTCTGCCCCAATAATGGTCAAATAGTTGCCTTTTTCAGGGTGATATAGGAGGGAAGGTGTGAGTAGTTGATTCTTCATCCATCCCCGCCTCCTTACCTTCCTTCTCTTTTTCCACAGAAAACAGTTATCTTCAAAGTTAAAATGAAGGCCTGTAGATTCTTCTGTAACTTTTCCATCTCTGTATGGCTTTGTCAATCATCTGACAGGTTGTAAGTGTGGCTTCCCTTGTCACCCTCAGGCAGACTGCAAGTGTGATTTCTTTGCTTTTCACACTTTATATCTTCTTACACACTCTGATGCATCCTTTAAATTCTAAAATAAGTGTCAAGGACATTCCATTTATTAATCTTCCAAGTCCTCCAGTGGCTTCCCATTGACCTTACAATAACACTCATTTCCTAAACAAAATGTCAGTGGTCTTCTGGAAATATATTATATCCTTTGAAATTTGTATCTGTATAAATCCTTTTAAAATTTATTGCTAGATAAGGTCTACAATGAGGATACACTCAGTCCCCATTGCTTATAAGTAGTTAAGACTTCAATTGATGCTCTGCATTTTGTCTGGTGTGACAATCCCCAGCAGGGAATGCCAGGTGGGTTGGCTACAAGAATACCGTATTGATAGTGGGTAGCTAATGCTACATACACGGTGATGTATTAAAAAATGCCAGAAAGGAAGGTCAGTCTATATGAGGAAGCTTCTGAGTTCATCCCCCTACCCCACCTCCTCAAAAGTTGAGCCTGCTTAATTGAGAACAGATGGAAAAAAATGCTCTGGAGTTGGATGGGCTCACTTGTGAAAATGTAGCACTGTACATTTATTTGTGCCAATGAGGTGTTAAGTTTTTGTAGTTTGGCAGGCTGTGCAGAAGCCTGGCTGGCCCGCACCTAATTGTTACTTATACAAATTATACTGGATGTCCTCTGTGCAGACGAGACAGCTTACTCTTGTTCACCACAAAATTCCTGCACATTGTTTACTGAGAGAAATACAGCTCACTCTGACTTTTCTTTGTCTGGGCAAAGCCCACTCCCAATCCAAGTTCAGCTTAAGTGCTCCTTTATTAAGATGCATGCTCTGATGTGTTTCCACAATCTTAACTGCTTTTGTTCTTACACATCCACTGGAGGACATAGTTTATTTGCAATTACTTGGTCATTGTATGTCTAATCTGAGGAGAAGCAGGATTCCCAAAGGTAGGGTCATCCTGTCACTGCAAGGCAGGGCTATCTGACACACATCCTTGGTCAGAGGAGATGGTTGCTAACCAAGTTTCATACCTGTTGTAAGACAGAGATTTTGGGTATAGGGAGACTCAGTAATTCCTGTTAGCACAAGAGGATGTTTATGTTGGGCTGAAGTTATGGAGGTGAGGAAATTTTTCTTTCTCATACATGTGGTTTTGTCTTGGAGGCTTACATCACAGAATGAACAGAAGTCCCCGGACCTGAAGCAAATTGGCAACAGCAGCTGTGATCCACTGAATGTCTCTCTTCCCCAGGAACAAGAATTTTTTTTTTTTAAAATCCATCATAATTTCCATTTTAAGTAAAATAAATTTTTAATCAAGAAGTTAGAAAATGAGGGCTCGGCCTACCCAACAAGAGTGATCAATGTGCCTCAGATAGTGAACTAAACATAGCCTTTATAGTCTTAACACTAGAAAACAAGAAGAGGATCTTTTATGACATAAAATTACGTAACAGTCAAAATTAGTGTAATGTTTTTAAGTTTTATTTCATTTTAGTTAGCAAACAATAATATATGTTTATAGGATTTCATTACATGTATACATTATGGAATGGTCAAATAAGGCTGTGAAGTTATTGGAACATCTAAAAGCCACATCTTTTTTTAAAATGTATTATATCAAACTACTTTTGTGGTTCAATTGATGGGATAAATAATTGCAACAGAGACGGAGTAGCCAGAAAGGCTTCAGTGGTTTGTCACTCGACTCCTACTATAGTGTAATGGCTTGTATGGCAGTGTGCATACTGGATCCATGTTGATTTGGATGGTGGTTTGGGTGGTATTGAGCATCCCACTGACTTAAAATAGAAAACATTTGCTCTTTGAATGTGGGTGATGTGCAGTGTGAGAAGCTGCAGGGATGGCAGGTCCCTGTGGGTGAGCAGCAGCTGAAACTGTGGACCGTCCAGCCTTTGAACTGCTTCCTGACTGCAGGTCTGCAATGACTCCTCAGAATGTATATGTAGAGTAGATTTTTGATGACATCAGTGGACATGATGAACAGATGTTTTAAATTTTTGCCAGAAGGATGCAGAAATATATATGGACATTTAGAACCAAGTCAGAGACTTTCATACAGGATCTTTCCAATTTAGAAAATGTAGTGAGAGATATGATGTGTGTCACATAGTGTATCCTCAGTTCAACTGGATTAGACTTCACATCTTCAGAACATCACTCAACTTCTAAAGTCAGCAAAGGGATGAAGGTCTGAATGGATGATCACTTCTAGGACTGAAATCCACAAGTGCTGACCTTACAGCTGGCCTAGCCCTAGTGAGGAAGCCATCTGACCAGAAACTTCATAGCCCCATATGAAGCCAGGCAAGCTGTCTTTTCCTGAAATCATTTAGAGATATTAGTCAAGGCAAGAAGACTTAGCACTCTACCAAACCAGAAATCTTTAATTCTGGTATTGGTGGTGAACTGGACATTACAGTTTGTGACAGGGCAGGTTTGGAATTGAGATGATAAGGGGGGGGGGGGGGGACTGTAGTACAGTTGTCCAGTGATTCCTCAATGATCATCTGTGAGTTTGGGGAGTGGGAACCTAATGTTTCTTTCTCATTGTGCAGAAGGTGAACATTTCACAGAATACTTCCCTTTCTCATGTGAGGGAGAGACAAAGTTGTCCATCAGGAAAATCCCAAAATCCATAGAATATTTCCCTTGCTCATATGAGGGAGAAACAAAGTCATCCACCAGGAAAGTCCCAAAGTAGAACATTCTGGATATTCAACTGTCTTTGTCTTTAGCTCATACTCATTTCTGCTCTTATGAAGGTGCCAGATGTCTTCATAGGCCACCAGATTCCCTTGTCATGACCTGTACCCAGGCGGTGGTAGGCTAGTTAATCGTCTTTGATTTGAAGGTGTCCCGAGTTTGGTTTCTGTAACTATTCTGCAGTCTCCTCTCATCACTTACACCTTGGTCTTCATTCCCAGAACGGTTCTGCAGCCCAGGTCTCTGAGGTTACCTTGGTTAGATGTTCATTCCTCATGCTTGTTATCAGTACAGCTTAGGTCTGTTGGAAACCTCAGAGCAAGGGAAGGTCCGTGTGCATTCCTCCAGGGATACGATGGAGTAGGCTCCTCATTGTCTTTTAGGGAGATGAAGTTAATGTGCTAACAGTTGGTTTCTGCTTGTTTTGTGAGAAAAAATTGATCTAGGGAATCTCCCTGTGGAAACATGGTAGAACTTAGGAGTTGAGGTTTTTTTTTGGGGGGGGGCAATCAAATTATTGCGAGAAAGAGAATAGAGAAGGATTAAGGGCCTTAAACACTATATTGGTAATTGAAAAAAATATTCTTTGATCTTTTAGGAAAAGAATACTAGGTATTTTTTATAGTAGAAAGTAAAATAAAAAAATCTGTTATCTTATAAACATAGATTTCACTCAAAATTCAAACAAAATAGTAGAAAGGCAGAACCAAAAAAAAAGATGGAAAAAGATTATGTAAATAATGAGCAGACAGATTATCCAGTAAATATTTTAAAAATCAATCAATTAATTCACTGTCAAATAAGTGTAATAAACAGTTATCCAATGATCATCTATTTGGTAAATTTTAAGCATTGTACTGGGGAACTATTTAGAAGTAGGTTTAACATCATACATAGTAAAGTTTCTCAGTCTTACATGCACAACAAGAAGCTATCAATGTGTTGAAATGGGACCCAGGGTTGAGCTTGGATTTCGAACTTCTTACCATATGATTTTGTCTAGCAAGTACCACGGCCTCCCTGAGCATAGCATTGAAATGTGAACAAACAGGAAAAGAACACCAGGAAAAGGAGTCTCTGCCCTGTTTCCCTGGAAACTCATATGGACATCTTTGAGAGTCTCAGAAGCCATTCTGTATTGGAATACATGAAGGAGCTAGCAATGGTTTTGCTGACTTTATGCTACTTTTGGCAGGCTCGCAAGTACATCATGGACTCTATGGGAGAAAACTATGCAGAGGGAGTTATCCTGGACTTGGAAAAGACTTGGGAGGACTCGGACCCAAGGACACCACTCATCTGCCTCCTGTCCATGGGCTCTGACCCCACAGATTCCATCATTGCTTTGGGAAAGAGACTGAAGCTAGAAACACGCTATGTGTCTATGGGCCAGGGCCAAGAGGTCCATGCGAGGAAGCTGTTGCACCAGACCATGGCAAATGTAAGGACAAATGCCTAGATTTAAAAGCACACCGAGATTGTAATATGGACACTGTAGATGGTTTCACTTAAAATATTCCATAGTTTAGCTATTAGAGAGGCTGTCACATAATCCCCAAATTTGACTGTGTTCCTATATGTAAAGAGTGCTCTTAACAATTATAGAATAATTCACACAAATTAAAACTTAGATTCTAAGGTTCTTGTTTTTAAAGTAATTAGATGCACAGAGAAATTTCTTCTATATTCTAGAGGGTATATGTCTGGTTGCCAGTATTCTGAGAATCTGGAAGGGAAGGAACAACTCTCGAAATTCTGTAGGCAAACTCTTTCAAGTATTTTCAGTGTGGTTGATGTACACCTGAGGTGCTGGTTCCTCAGTCCAGATTCTGTCCTGTTTGCTCTCTAGAGACCCAGCTTCTCATCTTTCCGTAGAGAGGTGGGACACATTGGCGGCTGGACTTTCTTTTTTTCTGACCTCATCTCAGTCTAGGCTAGGTGTCTTGGTCCTTGGTCCTGGTAGCGTTCTTGGCCACTCCCAGAAGTACCTTCTGACAGTTTTTGTTGTGTTTTCATCTCAGGATACCCTGAGCACAACTCTTTAGAGTTCAGTTTTCTAGAATCTCTTTACATGATATCAATATTGTTTGTTCTCACTGTCTTTGTCTTTGGGATCATGCCTTAAAATGCCTTTGATGCAGTTTTAATGGAATTCAGGAAGAAGCCGAGCTCAGTTTTACTTGTAAGTTCTGTTGTTCAGTACCTCTTACTGTAGTTTACTTTTGTTTGCCATGACTGATCTAAAAGATCGAATATATTGGTATGACAGTGTGCTGTGGGACAAAGACATGCAACAATAATTAAAACAGCATGTGTATCTCAATTAAGTATAACTGAACTATTAAAATTGGCCTAGATCAATTTAAAGTGGTTATGAGGCTTCTGTTCTAAATTTTGGTGACTTAATTTCTTATATTTTTGGTTGTGAGCCTAGCCATTAATGGCTGAGCCATCTCTCCAGCCCTGGTGACTTAATTTCTAAATGAAGTTGTATTGGAATCTCCAGGTGAAATAAACTAACCTAATTTCCATTGCTGTTGGTATCTCTTAGGGAGGATGGGTACTTTTACAAAACTGCCATTTGGGACTTGATTTCCTGGATGAACTAATGGACATCATTACAGAAACGGAGCCTGTGCATGACACTTTCCGCCTATGGATTACCACCGAGGTTCACAAGCAGTTCCCCATAACTCTGCTTCAGATGTCCATCAAGTTTGCCAATGAGCCTCCTCAGGGCCTCCGGGCAGGCCTGAAAAGGACGTATGGTGGTAAGTCAGGGAATGCTTCTGAGTCTGGAGGATTCCTACACCAACTGTTTACTTAAAGAATTTATAAAAGCAGAATTAGAAAATGGTACTGTTCCTTTGCCTGATGAAGACCTGCATTGTGCTTCCTGGAAAATGATGTGAATTGAGTCCATGATTTTCTACTTTCAATCTTTCTGTCTTCCCAATATTGCTCTACTGTTCCTGTTCAGGGCACATGCCCATCTATTTTAACATCATATGTCGACAGCTTGGTTGTTTGCGTATCTCTATACTATGCCTGAATTAGTGGAGTAGTACAGTCTCTTTCAAAAGGAAGGTCTGAGTTAAAAGTGTGGCCCTGATCCATACAACAGAGAATCAGACAGTAGTGGAGCATAAATTATTCAGTAACCCCAGGACTCATCAGGCTGAGGCAGGAGAATCGTGAGTAGTTTCATAGTGGGTTAAAGCACCCTGACCTACACAGTAAGGCTGTGTCATAAATGACCAAATGAAAATAAACTGAACTGAAAAATTCATGCAATAATAACAAAAAAGACCAAAATGACCCTCTTGTTGTAACTGAACCTGATACTGTTTTTTTTGTCTCACTCCATCTGCTTCTCCTGCCAGGCCTAGAACCCAGGGCCACAGGAGGAAGCTGGAGCACAGAGACAGATGCCTCTGTCCTGTCCCTGCTTACTGACAGCTGTCTCGGTCACTGGTCACTTTCTCTGTTCACTCAAAAACATCTTAATTTTTTCATACATAGAGTAGGATCAATGAAAGCTATATAGGAGGATAAAATTATAATAAAATATTCAGTAATAATAATATGATTATCTTTCAATTAAAAACTACAGATATGCTTAAGGCAGTTGGTACTAAGAATAAAACCCTGACAATCTATAAAGCAATGGGATAAAATAAAGCTTGAAAGATAATAACAATAAAAATTAATATGTATAATGTAATTTATTAATGTACAATAATTATTTGGGGCACATACTTGATTGAAATGGACTTTTTCATACATTATTTTAATTAACATTAAATTAAGGGTATGTTCCTAGTATATACTTCAGATATTAATATAATTATATAATAATAATAATAATAATAATAGTATTTGCTTTATAGCCATTTTCCTTTCATCTCTATTTTACTCCTGCACTGTGTTGCTGGATTGGTAAGAACTTGTCTCATGTTAGTAAGCCTTCTTCATGACTTAGGCTTTCAAGGAGATGCTTCAAAGAGAAATGATATCCAAAAAAGCCTAAATTCAAATGATAATTACCACATGAATGTACTGAAAGTAGTGCAAAAATTATTAAAGCTAGTATAAGCAATTTGTCGGAATGGCTCCTTCCGACAAGGAATAACAAGTGAAAGTGCATGAGAGATGTCACGTTCTTCCATCTTCCCTACCACAACAGGCGTGAGCCAGGACCTACTAGATGTGAGTGTGGGGGCCCAGTGGAAGCCCATGCTGTATGCAGTGGCCTTCCTCCACTCGACTGTCCAAGAGAGGTGCAAGTTTGGTCCCCTAGGGTGGAATATCCCCTATGAATTTAATCAAGCAGACTTCAATGCCACTGTGCAGTTCATTCAAAACCACCTGGATGATATGGATGTCAAAAAGGTATTACAGATATGCTTAAGGCAGTTGCTACTAAATTTGCTACTAAGTTAGTTGCTATTTCACACCATGACATACCCTGAACAGATGTGGCCAGCTTCATACAACGGCTCCACTTTGGGGATGAATCATATGAGGGTTTGATAAACTTGTAGGGTCTTTTAAAGGCATGTCTGCTTGGGTCACAATTGCTTCTTGATTTTAGGGAAAAAACTGGAAATGTATTATTATATATTTATTTCTCAAAATCAAGTTCACAGTTCATAAGACAACCCGAAAGGACCTGACGTGGCAGGGATGGAGTGTGGGGTGGAGGGGAGTAAAACTCTAAAGATAAAGACAAGAGTTTAGATTACCTTTTTTTTTCCCGTTTTTTTTCCCATCTATGTATTTTCAAGAAGTAAAGTCTATGGATTGATGAGATGACTCAGTAGTTAAAACATCTGCTGCTCTCACAGAGGACACAAGTTCAGTTCCTAGCACCCATGTCAGATAACTCATAACTGCCCATAACTCCAGTTCCTGAAGATCTTATACCTCTTCTGGACCCCTCCAGCACCTGCACTCATACATGTATTTATGTCCCCCACCGAGGACATGGACATACACATAAATTAAACTTTAAGAATATTGAAATGTGAAAACATGAATTCCTCACAAGAATCTATTTGAAGCAGTGAGCATGACCGTGCAGTTACTCCTCACCTTGGCTTGTTTGATTATTTTTCTGCACTGTCTCTTGAATTGCTGAAGAAGGAAGGATGAGTAGTGTATTGCTGACATTGATGATGATAAATACACGATGATGCATAATTGTTTTGTGAATGCTCACAGGGTGTGTCCTGGACCACTGTCCGCTACATGATAGGAGAGATTCAGTATGGTGGCAGGGTCACTGACGACTTCGATAAGAGGTTGCTGAACACATTTGCAAGGGTTTGGTTCAGCGAAAACATGTTTGGACCAGATTTCACCTTTTACCAAGGGTACCACATTCCAAAATGCAGCACAGTGGATGGCTTCCTCCAGCACATTCAGGTTTGTTTGCTTTGGCATTTCAACTGTAGAACAAATCTTTCCAGCTCCTTGATCCTTATGAAATTTATACTGTTCATACTGTGTATTTACACAACTATAAATTCATGTATTTTACAGTTCGTATATTACATTAAATTTAAAATTAATTGCAGTGATGGCACAATCAAAGGCTTCTGCTTCCTTTATATTTTTATCACCTCTTCATTATCATGCTTGTATCTTTGCTCTGAGAACCAGTCTTACGTGAACTCCTTTCATGCACCCCTTACATTTTAATGGCTTGGGGCTGGGTTTTCTTTGGTGAGATGGCAGATTGGGTGCATGTAGGGAGGGGATCTGCATAAGTCATAAGGGGTTCTCTGCTAATGGAACTTCAGCTACCTCACTTGTAAGCAAGGGAGGCCTCTGGTCTTGGTCTGTTCTACTTTCCACCCAGGTGGTTAATCCTTGACACTCAGCCTCAATCCAGGCCTAAGGTTGAGTATAGGTATAGCATTTATGAACCTGCCTTAAGACAGAATCTCTTAACTCTGGGAGCGCTGGCATTTATGACCAGGTTATTATCTCTCATGTATTGTAGGATGTCTTACTTGTTCCCTGTCCTCTATCTACCAAATGCCAATAGCATCCCTTACTTGATTTTAACACCAATAAATGTCTCCAGGTTTTACCAAATGATCCCTGGTGGAAAAACTGTTTCTGGCTGAGAAGTGCTGCTCTAAGGTGGAATGATGTAGATTTTGATAGGCCAGTTAGGAACATGTAAGGAAGGAATATCTAATGTTGAAGGTATCTGCATTCCATCTTTGTACCTTGAATGCATCAGGTCATGATTTAGCAGTTGCCTTGGCCTCTGTCCCAGATTTATCTCTGAGTAAAAAAACTAAAGTATAGCACCCTGAAGTGATGCATTTATCAGTGTATTTATAGGGCTTTGATGTATAAATGTAATGAGCTTATCATCCATTACCATCTTTAGCAATGAATACAAACTTGTCTAAGACATCATAAATTTAAGGACACCTGTACCTATATTTTTAAATATATACCTCATTTCACAATGAATCTGAAGTAGCTCATGAGAAGATGTGTGAAAGGAATAAAATAAGGCAGAGGAAGGGAGAGAGACTAGTGATAAGATAATAGAGTAAAGGATAAGAGTCACACATTGAAATACATGTCAAATTATAGGTACATTTTTTTCTTTCCCAGTGGTTGAGGAAACTTCCTGTATGATTGTTCTGGTCCTGGCTGTGTCTCATTCTCTGTCATTCTGTTTTTCTCTGTTGTGGTTTGAATATTTCTCTCTTCCCTGTCTCTATTTTTCTCCCTAGGAGAGAACAGTTTCTACCCTCAGTCTTAGTTGAGCTAAGCTTCCTAAAACTCCTGTTTCCTGTTGTTTGTGGCAATACAATAGCCATTAATTATACAGCATTTATTTTAAATAATTTTAATTAGACTATGTAAAAAAGCTCCCTTTTAATCTTGCATGTCATATAAGAAGATGGTGTCTCCAGTTAAATTTTGCTTCAGGCTATTTTGTGTTTGTCAATGGTGTAACTTTTCACCTTGGGTATGTGGAGAAATTTTTTGTGTTTTTGTTGCCAGTCACAAGTGAGACATAAATAAGTGTTTATCCTAGTCAAAACACTTTTATTTAGACCCATACTTATTACCTTGTACAAAATTTAAATCCAAGAAGATCAAAGACCTTAGCATAAGGCCTGACACACTAAATCTATTAGAAGAGAAAGTGGGGAAAACCTTTGAACTAATCGGCACAGGTGACAACTTCCTGAACAGAACACCAACAGCTCAGGATCTAAGACCGACAATCAATAAATGGGACCTCATGAAACTGAAAAGCTTCTGTAAGGCAAAGGACACTGTCATTCGAACAAAAGGGCAACCTACAGATTGGGGAAAGATCTTCACCAACCCCACATCTGACAGAGGGCTAATTTCCAAAATTTACAAAGGACTCAAGAAAGTAACTGCCAAGAAAACAAATAATTCAACCAAAAAATGGAGAACAGAGCTAAACAGAGTATTCACAAAGGAGGAATTCCTAATGGTTGAGAGACACTTGAAGAAATGCTCAGCATCCTTAATCATCAGAGAAATGCAACTCAAGACGACTCTGAGATTCCATCTCACACATGTCAGAATGGCTAGGATCAAAGACTCAAATGACAGCACATGCTGGCGAGGGTGTGGAGAAAGGAGAACCCTACTCCATTGCTGGTGGGAGTGCAAGCTTGTGTAACCATTATGGAGGTCAGTCTGGCGATATCTTAGAAAACTTGGAATAGCTCTGCCTCAAGACCCAGCCATACCACTTCTGGCTATACCCCCAAATGTCTCCTCATGGTATCATCAGGAAGTTTCCTCATCTATGTTTATAGCAGCCTTATTTGTAATAGCTAGAAACTGGAAACAACCCAGATGTCCCTCAACTGAAGAATGGGTTAAAAAACTGTGGTACATCTACACAATAGAATACTACTCAGCTATCAGAAACAAGGTAATCATGCAATTTGCAATCAAATGGATGGAACTAAAGAAGCTCATCCTGAGTGAACTAACCCAGACTCAGAAGGATGCACGGGGGATCTATTCACTTATAGTCGGATTTTAGCTATTTAGTACAGGATATCTGTACTACAACCAACACAACAAAGGGATCATGGACATAGACTTTTTTTTTTTTTCCTGTCAACGAGACACTTTGCCCTAGTGGTGCTGCCTTGTAGGCCCCCAGTGTATGAGGAGGCTCTTGGCCCTCATATGACTGCTGAATTGGGGCAGGGGGAATGTTATATAGGGAGGCTCCACTCCAGAGGAGTGGGATAGAAGGGATAGAGGGTAGAGGGTAGGAGGGCGGGACTGGGAGGGGTGGAAAGAGGACACTGTGATGGAGATGCAACCTGAAGTAATAAAAAAAAAACACTTTTGTTTCCTAACTCTATAGTTTAATTGATGTATATGGTAGCAGTGCATGCTTAATCTGTTTTTTTTTTTTTTCCCCTCAGAGCTTGCCTGCCTATGACAGCCCAGAGGTGTTTGGGCTACACCCCAATGCAGACATTACTTACCAGAGCAAGCTGGCCAAAGATGTGCTGGACATCATCCTGGGCATCCAGCCCAAGGACAGCTCTGGTGGAGGGGACGAGACACGGGAGGCTGTGGTGGCCCGCCTGGCTGATGATATGCTGGAAAAGCTTCCAGAAGACTATAGCCCTTTTGAAGTGAGTCCATGAGATCTTCGTATCAGTCTTGGCTGAGTCTGTTTGTGGCGGAGTAAGGAGGAAGGAAGTGGGACCAAATTAAGCTTCTGAAGTGAAAGATAACATTCAGAACCAAAGGAGATTCC
The DNA here is from genome assembly GCA_907164525.1 of Lophiomys imhausi. Taxonomy (NCBI): domain Eukaryota; kingdom Metazoa; phylum Chordata; class Mammalia; order Rodentia; family Muridae; genus Lophiomys; species Lophiomys imhausi. Next base: position 5,033,117 of record CAJQZJ010034157.1, on the reverse strand, counting down.
TGATGAACCACAAAAGAAAAACTACGGAGAAACCTGATATGAATGCCAATGATTATTACTAAGAGATATTTGTCTTGCTGGATTATAGAGCCTTCCTTGGGGTACTTCAGAATGCCCTTGTTTAGATGGAAGCACCGCACTGTCGGAATGAAGGGCCAGTTATCATGTGCTCACACTTGTTCCCAACTCTATTCATTTCCTAGTGCTTCCATATCTGCCCTCCACCCTTGTAACCTGCCCACCAAAAAGTAAAAATAAAAACCAACCAAACAAAACCTATAAAACATCTCACTGACCACCCTGGGCAACAGCTGGCCTGCCCCTCTACCTATCTCAGAGGGTTCATTTTCTCACATCACCTTTCTGCTGGTTTTTCATAGAACTAACTTTGAAAATTAAGCCTTTTAGTATATAAATAACTTGTAAGCAATTTATAATCACAGAAGTTAATGTTTTAGCATTTAATGCAAATTTTAAGAAAATTTATTATGATATGGTTTATAAATCTTTGATAAAACAAGAATGATTTATTTTCCATATGGTCTAGGAACTGCATGACACAGCTCCTAGCTACACACAAGTGGCTTTCGCATCCTGTTGTTCCTACCAAGCAGATTATTTTGACTATGAATACTGAGCTTGAGGGCCTCTTGTCAAAGGAGTAATTTCCCTGGGAGAATCTTTGATCACTTGCTTGGAGAAAATCAATACTGTTATCAGTTTTCATAAGGTCTCTTCATTACAGTATTGAAAGAGAGGTCATTGTATTTACTAGAGGTCAAAATATTTATAAATCAATTAAAATATCTAAAATATAATAATTATGTAACAAAACATGGTAACTAGATTTTGAAGATGCTCCTTTTTTGGCACAATTTGTTAGAACCACTCTAGCATAAAATAGTCCAGCCAAATACACTGTCTGCTCTACAGAAGATTGTCAATAAATACTTTTAAATAGAAAAGAATGAGCAGGCATCTATGCTTATGGAGAAAAGCAGAGAGCTTTAAAAATAGATGTTTAGTTATTTGGGACAACCAGCAGAGTGGGTGTGTATATGTACATGCTGCCTGTATGTACTTACACATATGTCACATTGGCAGGGAATAAATAACTCCCAGTAAGTTCATTTGTAAAGCGCTTGTAGCTATGTACATTTCCCATGTTCTTTGAATTAATGGCTCGCTCCCTGTTCTTTCTCACATGTTCTAAAAAATTGGGTTGGTCATACACAGGATATTTGTTTTTTTTTCATCTTAGTTTTTATTTTACTATTGAAAAGGTTATTGTTTATGTTATTTATGGCATTGTAAAAAGCAGGGCTTAGTTAGAAGCCACAGGCCGCAATCCTATGCTATCAGAATAGCTATCTAATTCCTACTGTGTGCTTTGGATGTCTCCCTGAAAGGTGAAGGAGAGATTGCAGAAGATGGGACCATTCCAGCCCATGAACATTTTCCTCAGGCAGGAGATTGACAGGATGCAGAGGGTGCTCAGCCTTGTCCGCAGTACCCTGACTGAGCTGAAGCTAGCTGTTGATGGCACCATCATCATGAGTGAAAATCTGCGAGATGCTCTGGATTGCATGTTTGATGCCAGAATCCCTGCTCGGTGGAAAAAAGTAAGTGCAGTCCTGTTACTCTTACTTTGTGAGCAGTTATAATAGCAGGTAGAAAGCACCATCCTTATGCTCTGTGATGCTTAGGGGTGATTGCCCTGTCTACAGAATTCCATTTAAAATGTGTTTATTTATTTCATGTGGAGATGTGTGCCTGAGTGTATAGATGTGGTTCACAAACATATGGGTGAACACAGAGTCACAATAGGGCACTATAAGATCCCCTTTATATGGAGCTACAGGTTGATGTAAATCACCAGATGTAGGTGTTGGGAACTGAACCCAGGTCCTCTGCAAGAGCAGGATGCTCTCTTAATCACTGGGTCATCTCTCCCTTTATTTATTTATCATTTTAAAATGTAATTAAAATATTACATTATGCCCATACATATTCTTCCTGTCTAGTTCTCCCATAGTTTACCTCTACTTTAACCATTATTGTTACTTATGCATACAAATAAATGACTATATAAATACAATCTGCCAAATCCAGTCAGTGTTCTCTACATCGGTTTGTTTTCAGGGTTGATTACTAGGTGTTACATAACCAATCAGGGGCCTCATTTCTTGGAAGGACTCATTCTTTCTTTCTCAGCAGTTGTTAATTAGTCATAGCTCTTCATCTAGGAGTGGAACTGAAATTTCTTTATGCATGTTGGGATATCAACTGTTGTTGAAATTGTGTAGGTCTTGTTTAGGTGGCCATATTGCTGAACTTCATTGTACAGCTTCCCTGCCACAGTTAGAAAGCACAGTCTCACAGCAGGCTTCCTGGTCCTATGTCTCATCTAGTCTTTCCACTCCCCTCTTCTATGATGTTCCCAGAGCCTTAGATGCAGGAATTGTGTTGGAGATGTACCAACTAGGGATGAACATCCCATAGTTTGCTGTTCTCTACATTTTGATTAGTTATGGCTTTCTTTTTGCTCTCCTTTTGCTGCAAAAAGAAACCTCTTTTTGAGGAGTAAGATATATAGTCATCTGTGGGTAAAAGGAGAGGTATTTACAATGCAGTTATATTGTTTTAGCAAAGTGGCAGCAGTAGGTTTTCCTCACAGGTCTATGACCTCTCTAGCTGTGGTAAGCTGGCCAGCTTTATAGTATCAGATATTTCCTGTCTGTTGATCAAGTCTTATGTTCAATTAGGCAACTGTTTGTAACCTCCAAGATGGATGTGCCACCATTTCACCATTCGGAAATGTCACTCCATTCATTATTGTGGTTCATAAGTTTTATATATAGGTAGCACTACTGCATGTTCCTCTTTCCTTGGCAGCTGGCACAAGAGTGAGTCCTCTGAGCTGAGGCTTCCAGATCAGGTTCTGATCCATTATTCCAAGTCCTGCATCAAAAGTCCATCATGTCTTCAGCAATAAAGCCTTAACTTTGGATTCTAGGAGACACTCAAGTGCAAAGGCATAGCCTATATTGTTTTGTGGGTCTTTGGGACTCCTCTGACCACCAACTTGAAAGAGGGCTTTCTCATGTATGGTACTGGGGTTTTAGCTAGATAGTCCATGACTCTTGGGGTAATCATTATCACCTCAAGTTGCACAAATTCTTTAAACTACAGGTTATGGTTAGAGGACAGAATGTGGAAATGAAAGTTGTGAGAATAGTATAGATAAGATTGATTTTGGAGATTAAATATTTAGATTTTTTTTTCTACCTGGTTTCAAAAAGAAAAAGTCCAGACAGAATAAGAAGATTGTAGAACATTTACTGAAAAGGCTACTGTTGGAGAACATGCATGATATTTGCTGACAAAAGAATTTCTTAAAATAGAACCTAAAATTAGACAGGTTTATCCACAAACATCACTGCAATGGGCAGTTCCCCCTCAAGAAGCCACTGAGCAAGCTTAGTTCTAATGATACAGGATGAGCTAGACACCCTAATAGTAATCTATATGAAAGTGTAATGATGTTCCTAAAAGTTGTTGCCCATATATGACACATTAAAACATATTTTCACATGTTTTAGGAGACGCTGTTATACCTATTACTCAGTTTGATATGTTTCTGAGAAGTTGAGTGGGTTCTTCACTCCACCAAATTACTCTGTGTGAACCTAGTGGAGACCCTGCCATCTGAAAGCTGTGCCACCTGGAACATATGGCCTCTGAAGTTACCACAGCTGAGGGGAGATGAATGGGAAAGGAATACTTGGTATAGACTTCATAGTCAGGAGATACCCCATGGTGTTCCACTCATAGTCCTTGAATCAGTATTTTAGCCACGGACTCAAGCTAACGGTTTGGGAGTCTAGAAAGTGTAGAAAGCTGTTTGTTTGATAATATGAGTTGTTTGATAACCTATATTTGAAACACTCTCCAGACAAATCAGTTTCTTTACTTTGTTAGTATGAGAGTAAGGATGTAGAGGTATCAGAAGAGTTATATAAATAGGGTTGTCAGGCAATAGAGGCATTTCAGGAGTGTAGAAGAAAGCACACTTCTCCCAACAAGACAGTATTTGATGATGAATGTATATGAAGCATGATTGTGGGAGGAGTAGAGTAAGGATATATGTTTTGGTGGCTGCTTAGGGCTGAGACAATCATTAGTGAAAAAGTATTATGGTAAATGAATCATTCTTATGGATGCTGATGTTACTTCAAATAACTGAAAATGTATGTATCTCTGAATGTGGATTCCAGGCTAGAATATTTGTATTTAGATCCTGTCTAGCCTGGTATAAGTTTGTAGGCTTGTTGTGTTACAGTTTCCTTACTGTGTAAGATGGAAGTGGCTTTGTGTCATTCCTAGCAGTTTTGTGAGGATTAAATGGATGTAAAGTGCTTGTAAGATTGTGTGGTGTGTGGCCAGGGCCATGTAGGTGCTTGTGGCTATTATTAGCAAGATGAGACCTTCAGAAACAACTACTAGTCCCCCCCACTGTCCAACACTATCACACCATCACTTCCACTACCATCTCCACCATGTCTTCTTCTACTAATCCTACTGTGGCCACCGCTACCAACACCGGCACCATTTCTTCCTGCAGTGTGGCTTCCTTCACACCAGTCATCTGTCGTCTTTCCACCTACACTACTGTAAATGCTATCACCACCATTGCCACTTTGAATATTTGAGTTACTGAGTGTAAGTGTAAACCTGCATGAGGACTGGTGGATAGCCATTAAGTGACAGGAACCACAGTGGGTAGATGGTATGTGGTGTAGGCGCAAGACTCCAAGACAGAAAAAATGCTTCCAAGTGAAGAGCAGTAACAAAAAGTACAAGGGTATCTGCCACAGCCCTGGACTTGAGGCTATGCTGTGCAAGAAAGAGAACAAACAGGCTATAAAAGCAGCAGCAGCAGCAGCAGCAGCAGCAGCAGCAGCAGCAGCAGCAGTAGCAGCAGCAGTCTGGCCTGCAGGAGGCTGATACCAGTGTATAGAGGGTGTGGAGGCAATGCTTAGGGAAGAGGTGGAGGGTCCAGAGGCAGCTTCTGCTCATGGCACTAGATGCTAAAGGTGACGTATACACTGCTGGGAGAGCAAGACTATTGAGGATTGGGCCACATTGAGAATGCAGAGGAAGGAAGCAGATAGAGATAAAATTTAGAGAAGGAGTTTTTGGGCGGCTTGCATTTCTTAAGCAAAATAAAAAGGTATCTTGACAGGATTAGACCTGGCAGTGTCTCGGAAAAGGTTTGTGTAAACAGAGGTGCTGTATCAGTAGATGACAGTGCTTGCTAAACAAGCATGAGGTCCTGAGTTCAAATCTCCAGCACTCATGTTAAGTCACACATGGCTTCACAGGCCTGTAACCTCAACATTGGGGAATGTAGAAGGGGAGATCTGAGAGACTACTGGCTTTCAGTACAGTGAGGGAGCCTGTCTCAGGCAGTAGGTGGAAAGTGGAGAGGAATGGGCCAAGACACCTTAGTGTCCTCCACTGGTTTTTGAAAGTGTGTACATGAATATAGGCACACCCGCACAGTAACATGAGTGCCTCTCTCTCTCTCTCAAGGCTTATGGGTGCTGAGCCTCACATATCTTACCCAGATCTTGATAACTAAAACTTCTTTTGTCTTCTCCACTTTGATGATGGTAGCATGCACCTCTTGAGTCACACGACCTAGGAACACTGAATCGCTGTTGGCCAGAGCTCCTTTTGTTCTTTCTCATCTTTCACAAATTCAATACAAAGGCCAGAGCATTTCCAGTCTCACTGCCAACAGATGGAGAACCTTCCAAGTCACTGGCCTTGCAAGTCTGTTCCCTCTAAGCTGTCTCACTCAGCCCCTCCAGCCCTGAGAGGCCCTGGAGCAGAACAATCTTTGTAGGCAGCTGCCTCTCATCTACGATTCCCTTTACTCCAAGACCAAATGTGATTTTAGCATATTTTACCTAATACACCTATAAAGGTAGGATAGAATGAGCTACCTAATTCTTAAATTATGATCACTTTATACAGTTTTTCTTCCATTAATGTTACTATCAGTCTATGGAACTGCAGAAACTCTTGAAATATAGGCAAATTAATTGTAATGATATTTGAAATTCAAGTGGGATACCTAACAAAGTTGATTATGACATTTATTCCTACTGAAAATGTTGCAATTACAGTAAAATGTTCTAACCGATGATTTACAGATTCTCCCACACGGTGCTTCTGCTGCTGCACTGATGACATCCACGCCCATTGCCACAAAGGACATTACTTGATTTGAATTTGGGGAGAAAGTTAGAAGTTGCGAGTATAAATAAATTGTAGGTGGTAAAAGAAGAGCTAGGTTTCTCATTCTCCTAAAAGGGACAAACACTCAAGAGAATAACTGTTGTTTACCTCATTAAAATAAGCAGAGAATGATGTCTCAGATGCATTGCACACAGAATACGTTTTAAAGTACTGACCTATTTTGATGATGCCATGAATTTATTTATGGTAATAGAAATCTTGTCTTATACATATCTATTGAAACTGTAGCCTGATCATGATGGAAGCTTGTTAAATCTTACTCCATAGATGGTTTTGATTCCTTTATAGCTGAATTGGTGGTGAATATACCCACAGGTGGAAGGTGATTGTAGTGTCATCTTTCTCAGCTCTGCAAATTCACATCATTAACTTATCTTCCCATCGTTAATGTGAAGGAGAAAGAATAATCTGAAAAGTTCACAGGTCAGAGCTCAATGGAAATTCGAGACTGAAAGGACAATTGCACTGTAAAAGTGATGTCATTGCCTGTTGTTTTTCTCAGTGAGTACAGTCAGTTAACATGGCTGAATCAAGCTTACATTGAAGGATTGTTTTATGTATGTGTTTCAGGCATCATGGGTTTCAAGTACCCTGGGCTTCTGGTTTACTGAGCTTCTAGAAAAAAAACTGCCAGTTCACCTCCTGGGTTTTCAATGGCCGACCACATTGCTTTTGGATGACAGGCTTTTTTAACCCCCAGGGATTTTTAACTGCGATGCGACAGGTAATAGTTCTGACTTGGGCTCACTGTGTTGCTGTGACTTCTATGACCTTTTCTTCTTTCATGATAGCTTTAAGGAAAATAATAAGAGAGAATGACTACTTCTGTTTAGTACTAGCAGTTACCTTGCTGTGATTATAGATATAACTACCTATTCCCAGGCTGCTAGCTTGAATTTCAAGTATTTATTTTTATTTCTATGTTGATTTAATTTTATAGTTCCACCTTTAAAGTATGAATGGCTAAATTAAGACATGAGCATTTTTTAGATGAATAAATCTTTTAAATTCTTTAAATATTACCCTCATTCCTTTGAATGAAGATAATTTGGAATAATTTGATCATCATTTTACTTCTCCAATTAAGAAAAGCTTCTAATTGTTCCCTGTGTCTATTTGCTGACTTGAATAGGAAATAACTCGGGCCAACAAAGGATGGGCTTTGGACAATATGGTTCTTTGCAATGAAGTTACCAAATGGATGAAGGATGACATTTCTGCTCCTCCCACAGAAGGGGTCTATGTCTACGGCTTATATCTTGAGGGTGCTGGCTGGGACAAAAGGAACATGAAACTCATTGAATCCAAACCCAAAGTGCTTTTTGAGTTGATGCCTGTCATAAGGATTTTTGCAGAAAACAATAGTAAGTTGTCTTGTATCTTCAGAGAAAGTTGGCATTATAGGGTTGACCAATATTATAAATACATCATCTCAGTTTCATTATTTTTCTATCAGGTAGTAAGGATTTTACTATTTTATCAACCAGCTCCATATTCATACCATTCTTTTTTTTTATAAGTACTTTTTTTTTTCAAGTTACATCTCAGTCGCAAACCCTTCCCTATTCCCCCTTCCTGTCCCACCCTTCCATCCTCTTCCCCCCCAACAGCTTCTCTTTTCATTCCAACAAATGGTTCTTTCTCTTATAACAGTAAATTCTATACAAAACAGCAGAATTAAATATGCCACATTTATGAGAGTTAAATGGCCCAGTATACCTTCCCAATGTCCAGTTCATACATATTTGGCCCCTGACTTTAACCTTCTACCTTCTAACCATCTCCATGAGTTTAAAGTTCTATAACTGACTTACTTTTCATACTAACTTGCATCACTATTATAACCATCTTCGAATGCACGCACTTGAGAAAAATTGAGACATAGACATAGCACAGGAAGGACCAAGAAGAAAGGTCACATTATTGAATATGCCCTTATACCCTTGTATATTGATACAAAATTAATAGTATATTTGGCTAAAGTGGTATTGACCATTGTTTATTGTGCAAAAATAAGATTGTATTGGTCTACGTCAGTATTGATATTTGTATATTGATACAAAATTAAGAGTATATTTAGCCACATTTGAATAGATCTTTGTATATTGATACAAAATTTAAGGTAACGCTTCCTAATGGTATCGTACCTAGAGATACTTAAAAATGAAATGTGAAGCTCTGGCCTCTTGATACCAACCGTCTTAAACTGTTTAGGATAGTTAAGAAAAACAAACTCCTAATCATGCATGCATGTCACTTTGTTAGCTACTAAGACAGTCTATCACAGATATTCTCTAAGCTACTCAGTAATCAAGTTGTTAAGAGACAAGCAACATTTGCTTATCTAAATACAAGAGATAGATAGGGCATCTTCAAAAACCCCAAGAGATCTGCAGAATATGGCAATCAAAGATGTGGTCTTAAATTAAGATTTTTTTTTGATATCGTGACATATCAGCTCCTGACAGCACCCCCTATTCTACTCCAAGTAGAAGAAAAGCATCGAAGAATCTCCAGTGTGAGATGGTTGAATTAGTGGCAAGCCTATCTCTTGGCATGTAAAAACTCCTTGCTTCAACTGCAGACAGACTGCTGTCCAAAAAGGACAAAACTTGGTAGCAGGGAAGTCGACAGCCTAACTCTGCCAAGACAGGGTTAGTCCTTCACAATCCCTCCTCTACAATAAATGTCTGTCAGAGAAACAGGACCAAAAGGCTGAAGACTGATGCTGGAATGTATGGAGAGAAAATGAGAACTGTCCAGGTAGTCACTGGTTTGTCATTTCTTAGTATTGGAAGCTGCAGGCCCTGCACTTCCTATACAATCAGATATATTTATCCTTCTCAGCTCTCTGAGGTGGTTGAAGAATAGACAGCTTGAGTCTCATAGCTAAATTTTGAGTTATTTAGGAATCAAGAGGGCGTTCTAGATCATACCCATTCTTAATGATTGCCTAGTCTCCAGATTTCATCCTGAGTGCTATTATTGAGACAATGGTCAGTTATTTCTTACCTGGAAAAGCAGACAGCATATGCACAGATATTGATGGAGCCTTCATAGACACAGTTTCACTGATGAGATCAGAAAGAAATGTATGCAGTGAAGAAGTGTAAGATTACTATGGGACATGAGCTCAGGCCTGGCTTGATATTAGAGAATGGACAGGAGGAAGGATTGAGGCAAGTGATACGTTTTTGTTTGTTTGTTTGTTTGTTTTTTGTACACAGGGCTCATCAAGAAGTATGGCTCTACTAGTTTCTGCATTTGAGTCAGGATGTGAAATATACACTGTATCTGGAGGGTGTTTGGCCTAATCATATAGCTAAATATAAAATGCTGGGTTCCTTTTTTTTTTTTTTTTTACCCAACAGGTATAATACAATTTGGATGAAGCACACATTTATTCTACATTATCAAAGTTCTATTTCAGAAATCTAAAAATACACCGTTGCTTCCCACTGTTGGCTTAACATTTTCTAGAGGTCTTTGTTTCATCCATGCAACTGTCTTCCAGCTGACTTCCCATCAAGGGAATTGTGTTCATTTGGAAGCATGAGCCATAAGCTCTGGAGATGGCCATTATGGTGGTTCCCCAAGAAGAAGGAATTTAATGATATAACCACAAGTTATTTATTTATTTATTTATTTTTAAATAATGAAAAGAAGAGATAACATATATTTAAAGGTTGATGGTATTCTTATCCCATAGATAAGTATCACACTAGGAAATGGCACAGAGAAAAGAGGTTGTAAATTCCATTTTTCTTTTCATTTTTTTTATGTTGGAGATTAAATTCTGGGCCTCCCACATACAAGGTAAATGATACTCTTGAATTTATAATCCTCCTGTTTCAGCCCCCTCCCCACCAGTATCTGAGAGGCCAGTGACACTTGGCCTGGTTCACTATTTATTATTAACGTTTATTCGTGTGTATGAGTGTTTTGTCTTTATGTATGTATGTCTACTTCATGAATGCTTGGTATCTATAGAAGCCAGAAGAATGGTCTGAATGCCCTAAAACTGAGTTATAAATGGTTATAAATTGCCATGTAAGTGCAAAGAAAGAAATCATGGCCTCTGTAAGAAGAGCAAGTGCTCTAACATGCTTATCTTTCTCTGCAGCCCCTAAATATTTCTAAGCAAACAAACACCTGCTACTCTTTTAACTTGTATTAGCTGCAACCTTCCATGCTAATAGACAAAGATAATTATAAATCCGATCTTTTCCATAAGGGTACACAGTTCGGTGAATAAGACCAATAAACACTAATACTAAAATATAATTAGAAAAATATTATGATATAGGTGTGTCCAGAATGTCAGAATGCTTAGGAAACATAGAAGGGAAACAACTATGACTGAGAGCATAATTTAGTTAAACTGATTCAGAGATGTGGACAAGAATGAGTATGGCTCGGAGCATGAGAAAGATTTTCTTGGCAGAGGGAAGTAGCATTAGCTCACTATTCATTGACTATTCAGTGAGTGTCTACCTGATTCTTGCTATCTATCAAATGTCGCACTGAAGGTAAAGCTGCAATCACAAAGACCAGCCGGGATCCCCCATTCTTGTGGCTCAGTTTCTAAGCTCAGGGGAGATACAAGGAGCAAATGTCATCAGGTTTTGTAGATTTGGTATCTATACTAAAGCTTATTCATAATCCTGATGTTGATACTTGCAGTCGTCCCTAGATGTACACAGAAAAGCATAATATCTATGCTGCTTAATAAACACCTTTGCTCCCAGAAGAGACTGAGCACAGGAATTCTCATCCTTCTGGTTCAAACTATTATGCAATAAACAAGTGCCATTTACATGGTCCATTTTCTGTTATACTTTTCTCTGTATATTTATATGTAACATATTATATATCATTTATATAGAAACATATATATAGTACATATAATTTTATATATTGTTTGTTATGTAAAATATATAGACACATGACAGAAAATATTATATATAATAATGTATATTATTTAAAATGTATTTTTTGTTTAATATAACCACTCCCCATTACAGTACTTAAGGAAAACATACCTTTCTAAGGATAGAAAGTCTCTGTAACAAAACTTATGGAAAGAATGTATATATTAGACAGACTTCTATTAGGTGCAAGTTATGGTGCTGGTAATCTTGAATGTTAATAAATCAGCAGGATACATTAAAATGGTGCTATCAAGCAGAAAAACACACAAAGAAGATCATATATTGATTGCTTGATGACAAATGTGATATCCTCAGAGGTTTTCAGGAAGGTAAACTGGCAATTCCCAAAAGAGGGACAGCTTAGCATTTGTTAACCTGCATTAATGCTGGCTTTAAATGAGTTGAATACTGAGAGCTGACTGTGAATGCACAGATTTCAGATAGTCCTTGTTTATATAAGGAAAGCAAACATAGATATGGTTGAGTACATGATAATTTAAGAATTCAGTGGAGAACAGTGCACTGAGTCTTAGAGACAAAACAGGCCTGCTGACTTCCAGCAGCAAAAGGAAGTATGCAGTGGTATGAGGTAGCATTGGCTATCTCTTGTATGAGGAACAGGAAGATGGTGAGTGTATGCAGCTAAGGAAGGTGATAAAGGGGTAGGAGAAGTCAGTAGGTGTCCATGAGTGTTCACATGCAATAAAGACACAAAAAACAGATGTTCTGCATGCTGTAGGTAACTGACATGGGATCAGGTCATGAGAGGGTGCCCGGGTATGAAGGATGTGGTTGACTTCCAGATTTGAGTGTGTATGTGTGTGTGTGATAACTATATTTTCTTCATGAAAATCATTTCTCTCAAGAGATCCCCCAGGATGGAGAGGAAAACTTTGTGAGAGGGAGTAAGGGACGGAGGCCAGGAAGAGGTACCAGTGCACTTTGGCAGGTTACAGGAAAACAAAAGAATTGTGAAAAGGTGGAAACATGTAGAGTTGAGACAGAGGGAAGTATTTCTTAGAATGACAGGTGGAGGAAAGGAGGGAATTGAGAACTACTTCATGGTTTGAGGTATCAGTTGCATATGGACTATAAATATATTAACTACTTTATGTTGCTGTACTAATATACCCTGCCAAGAAGCAATTTAAGGAAGAGAGAGTTTATTTTTAGTTTGTAGTTCTAGAGGGATAGACTTGATCTCAGCGGGGAAGACATGTAGGCAGGAGCCAGCCTGGCAGTTAAGAAGCAGATTGTAGTTCATCTGTACATGAAGAGAGAGAGAGAGAGAGAGAGAGAGAGAGAGAGAGAGAGAGAGAGAGGCAGGCAGAGATAGATATAATTCATAAAAGCTTGAGGCCAGTCCCCAGTGACATACTTCTCAGTTCTGTCTCTTCAAGGTTCCATAACCTTCCTAAACAGCACCATCAAGTGGTGACCAAGGGTTCAAATGCATGACCTTATGGGACCATTTCTTGTTCAAATCACCACAATGAACCTGGGTGGCAGACAGAAGGTGCAAGCTCCAGAAGTGAAGAGAAATAAAATCATGAGAGAACAGCTGTGGTCCATCTTAGAGAATGTTCCCGGCATGTGTGTTCCAAGAAAGTGTGGCATCCAACAAGGCTACCTGTGTTGTGCTAAGTAGAGTTCTGCCAGGGTTGAGAGAGAAACATGTCCACAGCAATGCCCCAGTGCCATTGTATTTCAGTTTATGTCACTATTCCAGAGCAATGCAACCTGTCAATAATATATCTATGATTACAGAGGGGTGAGATAGGTATAAAACATATGATCCAACAGATTATTGCTGGTTCTTGAATCAAAACGAAGGCCAGCAGGATCATAGCACTTGGCAGAGGCCAAGAAGAAAAGGAGGATCAGTGCCTGGGGACCGCCAAAAGAATTTTTGGTATGTACTAAGCACCCCAGACCAATGCCAGGTATCTTGCAGTTCTGTGAAGTTTTTCTAGAAAGAGTTCCTGTCAAAGGAGCTGTGAATTTCCTTAGGTGAGAACTGGTGCTGAAGGAATGAAGGAAGAGGCACCTACAAAGGGAGGAGCTGAGCCCCAGTGACACAGGGCGGAGCTGTCAGCACATTTCTTGGCACTGGTGTTGCTTGGGACTTTTTGGCTGAACTTGGAAGAGTAAGTAAGACTGGAAGGGCTGAGACAAGATCTAACTGAGGATTTGTGATTGTCACTTTTTTAGATTGTTGGTGTGAAGTCTTGGGGCAGGAATTATTTTATAGAAATATTAATGAAATATTTTTTTTTTTGCCCAAAATCTTTCTTTGAAAATTTGCTTCATTGTATCTAGTCAATGTGCTGTGAAACTGTGCTCCTCATAAAAAGAGAGAGATGACTTTCCTACCGTGAGTTAGGTGTTGTTTTTCTTTCCTTGTGACTAAGTTGTAAGAGTTCACAGCAAATTGGCATTGAACATCTCAGCATGACCGCAATGCAGTAGTAATTTCACAATACAGGCATTTTTTTATTATTTAATAACATTTTTATAAGGCAGCTGTGCCCATCCTGCTGGGCATTAGTCATTGCTGAGACTCATTAGCAGCAGGTAAGGGGTGAGGGACAAAGCAAGCAGAGAGAGAAGGGAGCAGTTTCAAGGTATTGAAAATAAAAATAAAAATTTAGCTCTTTGCCCTTTCTTTGTTTTAGCAGACATAGGTGGAAACTTGCCTTTCTTTATGGTTGAAGAGATTTATATTTGCTAATGGAAAACTTAACACTCCTACTGCTGCTTCATGCTGAACGTTCCATTTCATTCTGATAACTAAATGAGTTTCTATTTGACATACAGAAATGTGACATCATCAATGACCAAAAGACACTCTGAGTGTAGCACTTTAAAATTAAAATTCTCAGTTAATAGTTTTTTCATTAATATGGAAGGTGATTTATCACTTTAAAATAAAGTGGTTATTGAAGTGCAGAAACAGGACTAATTTATTTATTTTCAAAAGGAAGATATCTGGATATTTGCTTTAACACTAAAATATGGGAATAAGAGTTCATGTTTATCATGAGGACAACATAGAAATACACTGAAATAGAAGATGGGATTCACCAAAAATAGGAGAACTACATACATATAAACTCTAGATTCTCTATTCTCAAAGGAAGCATGGAAGAGCAGATACAGGATAAAATATGCCACTCTATGCAATTTTATATGGGCAGAATGTTGAATCTAAGCCTACCTCAGGGCTGTAGCTAAAAAGAGTTGGAGGGGACAGAGGCTGGAATGTTTCAGGGATCATAGCAAGATTTCTCTGAACGCTGAATCTGAGGTGAGGGAGGATTCGGCATTTCTGAAGCTTATGAGACATTATTTCTTGCCAGATAAATGTATTTCTCACAGTGCACCTTGATCCACTCTCATCCAAGACTGTGCGGGTATCGGTGTGAGGTAGGGCAAGGCACATAAAGTGACTGAGAGGCGACCTTCTGACTCCTGAGCCTCAGAGTAGTTCATCCATTTCTAACTTATAATGTGGAACTTTGTCAAGGAAATGGGAGCATCAGTCCATGGAAATTTCCTTAGTGAAAAATAAAATTGTAAGTACGCCTGTATGAGCATGCACGCATGCATATGTGTGCATGTATTTGTGTGTGTGTGCATGTGTGTGTGCACACCTGGGTGAAAAAGAGAATGTGTATGCATGCATGTTTGTGCATGCATGTGTGTACATGAATGTGTGTCCGTGTGTATGGTGTGAGTGAATACCTGTGTGAACATGAGAAGAATATGTGTACATGAATATGTATGCATGCATATGTGTGTATGCATACATGCATTTATGTACATGAATGTGTGTCTCTGTGTGTGTTGTGTGTGGATATCTGTGTGAACATGAGAAGAACATGTGTGTACATGAATGTATGTCCATGTGTGTGTGTGTGTGGAGTATGTGGATGCCTGTGTGAACATAGAACATATGAAGAATATGTGTGTATGCATATGTGTTGAAAGGAGACTAGAAAAAGCAAATGGCAAGTATGACACTGAGTAATATATTATAATGGACATTCACACATATTTTATTATTTAAACTTCACAACAAATCCATAAAACATTTTCTCCTTTTACAAACAGGGAAATTGAAGTTTCACATTGTTAGGTTTGCTGATGACTATGGCT
Source organism: Lophiomys imhausi (assembly GCA_907164525.1). Classification (NCBI taxonomy): domain Eukaryota; kingdom Metazoa; phylum Chordata; class Mammalia; order Rodentia; family Muridae; genus Lophiomys; species Lophiomys imhausi. Next base: position 5,017,701 of record CAJQZJ010034157.1, on the reverse strand, counting down.
ACCAAACAGCAATGCTGTTGTGGGATGCTTGCAAATATTAATCATTTGGTTTTGGAGCATGCCACAAGTTGAACTGGAGTGTCAGATTTTCTCCTCTTCATTGTCACATCTTCCTGCAAAGACCAAGAGGCAGTCATGCATGACACATACCAAGTTTTGCAAAGATTAGGAGGCTAATTGGCTGTGGGCCTTCTGCCCAAGTGTGATTCTTAAGGCTTTACATGCTTGGGGAAATATCTTACTTCCTTATGTTTCAGTTTCTAATTTGTAAAGTGAGTGAAAGACCTTACTTGATGACTCTGTTGTATTTACAACAGAGTTGTTGAAATAACTGAAGTGACAATGTTGTACATTCAGTAGGCACAAAATGAAACAATTTTATTAGGATTACTATCATTACCATTTTAAATCACATGGTTTTTTAAGATGGAAAGAAATGACATTTATGGACAAAAAAAGCCTAGTAACCTAAATGTTGATAGCAACAGGGACATCAAGGAAAGGAATGGCTTAAAGTATCTTGATTACTTTGGATATTGGCAGAGACATATGTAGTGTATATGAGTGAAAGCATGGGATAGATAGGGACAGTAAATGGCTAGAAAATAGAATTTCTCCATGGCAATTTATTAAAATAGCTAGTATCCTGAAGTGTGGAATCCAACAGTCCTAATCCTAGCAATCTGTTTTTTTTGGAACCCTAAGGCTTGAAACATATGTATCCAAGTTGTTCTCCCTGAACACTTGTCTTCAAAGTTACTTGTCTAAGCAGGGGATTGGGCACACACAATCTGCTTTCTGGTAGCGTTTTCCCTATGAAATTATATTTGGGGTGACTTCTACTCCTGTTGCAGACGTTTGCTACATGCTGTGACTTGGCATGGGCGTCTTCAGTTAAGAAGCAATTAAAAATAAGTAAAACTGAGTAAACATTTTAGGGAATTGTTTTTCTCTGCTTATTAGAAAGGATTCTATTATCTTATAATTCCAATTTATTTTGGAATTAAAATCTAAGTAGTCAAATACTGTACAAGGTATAATTATTATAATTATCATTAGACTCAGAGGTAAGACTCTAATGGCTTACTTCAAGGTTTATAAAATGACTGTTAATCAAATTTACAACAAGAGCAATTAGTTGTACGTTTTGTGGATGCTTATAGATCCTGGAATTAAAGGATTTAAATATATCAGTTAGTATAGTTAATATTCTGTGACTCATTGTCAGCTGCTTATTTGATCAGAGCACACACACACACACACACACACACACATTATATTTGATTATTTCTGATAATGACTTTAATGATATTAGGTCCACACTAAGCTGTTAAGCACTATCACACCCATGACTTTGCTGTTTTAGCACGAGGTCTATCAGCTTTGACATCATGTGTGCTCTTCTTCTGGATAACTCTGTAACAATATTTTTATTTATAAACACTTATATTTGTTAATATTTAACAAACATCTATAAAATGCCTAAACCTTATAACCTAAAACCTATAATCTGGAATCTATAATCTATCTAAAATACCTTGATAACCTAAAAACACTCTAATACCTATCTAAAAACACTTAACACATTTTAACTATCTTAAAAGAGATTAGTATTCTTAGCATAGGTCTGTGCAGGATGGCTTGGTTTATGGCAGTCCCAGTTGGCAGTCCCTTTCAAAGATTAGTGTTCATTGGTCCTTACTTTGACAGATTGTAAGGCCAGTCTATTTCCACCACCATTTGGTGGCTGGTTTATAAAATCAGTCTGCTCCAACCACCAACTGAGGATGGCTTTTTCTTTTCTTTTCTTTTCTTTTTTTTTTTTAACCCTTGTTGATTTATTACTTCAGGTTACATCTCCATCACAGGGTGGCTGTTTCAATCAGCTAAGACTTGCCTCCATGGTCTCTTTGGCCTGGGCAAATCTTAAAGTTAAAAGCCTCTCCAAGCGGCTTCTGAACTCTACTTGCCTCGCTCACTTTTCCGACACTCTGGGGCCCCAAGCCAAGACAGACACCTTCAAGGAACTCTCGGCAGTTTTTGTGCCAGGCCTTTGCCTTGGAATTTAACAAGTTAAATTCTGTTAATGGCGTACCTTGCTGTGCTCTTCTTCAGCGTGACTTATCAGTTGGTGAGGGCAGGAGGAAGAGAGAGACCATGTGGAATTCTCCAGCTATATATCACACGATCGCGCAATACTTGACAGTCTCTATAGTCCACAAGATTTGTAGTGAATTCCAACAGTCTCGTTGCTTCTCATGATAACTGATGTCATCTGCGTGGCTTGTGTGGTTTCTTAGCCATGCCCCTTCAACAGGGCATATTGTCCAGCCGCAACCTGGCTTTGTCCATCCCAATAGGCAAAGGCATGCCAAGTTTTTCCCCATGTGCCACCAGATGCCAACCCCAAACTGCCCACCAGTTTCAGCAAAGAGACCTAACTTCCATCATATTACTCCATTGTAGAATGTTAGTCTCAGAATTATATGTTGTTTGATTCATCCCTGGCATCTGTTCATTACATACTAGGCAAGCGTTGTGGTAACCCTAAATGTCCTCATATGTTCACTTAGTGTAGGGTCATCTCTGTTCTGAGTCACTACTTCAGAATATTTATTTTATATTGAGACATACACATAATATAATACTACACAAATAACTCTTCAAGGTAATTTACAGTGGATATTTAAAAACACATAGATAGCTTCTTCAAGATAATTTACAGTAGATGTTTAAAAAAACATAGTTTCTATTGAGTTAAATAATGAGATTTCTTAAAATTGTGAGGCAAGTTAGTATGAAGGATGAGTTAGATATAGAACTTTAAACTCCTGGAGATGGTTAGATAGTAGAATGTTAAAGTCAGGTGCCAAATACATATGGACTGGACATTGGGAATGTATGCTAAGCCATATAACTCTCATAATTGTGGCCTATTTATTTCTGTTGTTTTGTATTGTATTTATTGTTATAAGAGAAAGAACCATTTCTTGGACTGAAAGGGAGAGCTGTTGGGGGGAAAAGTTTTACCTTAAACTAAATAAAAGTGTAGAGGATGGGGGGGTGAGGGGGAAGAGGGTGGTAAGGTGGGACTGGAGGGGAGAGTAAGGAGGGGATTGTGATTGAGATGTAACTTGAAGAAATAAAAAATAAATTATAAAAAAAGAAAATCAAAACCAGAAAGGGGTATAACAACAGAAACCTAGGATATAAAGTTTCTAGAGATCATATTTTAAACATGTAATCCTCTAAATTGGAAAATCTAAAATAAATGGACTATATTCTTGATATAAAAAAATGAGATTTCAGTATTCGCTAGTACCTTGCTTTTGTAATTTGTTAGGAAAGTGTTAACCACTCTTGTGCCCATCTTCATTAAATTAAGACACTGTCAAGCTGCACTTTTAGTGAATTACAGTTCCATCTCAGTAGTTACATGAGAGGAATGCATAGTGCTCCACTAGCTTCCTAAATTAGTGTAGGAATTAGTGTGGGTGAGACTCTTGTTCTCAAAGGCTTTAGAGTTTCAAAGACAACACAGAAGAACACACTACTTACTGAGATGGACGTTAGACAGACATGAAGGTAAACTGCTGTGGGCAGAGTGGAATTTACAGATTGCTAATGGAGCTTGAGTTACCAGGCTGTTCCCAGGTCTAACTAATATTTGTAAATTTTCTCAATTTTTCTTAAAGAGGACCTGCATAACTTGTGTAGGTTTGGTGCTCTGCAGACATGGCTCTGTCTATGAGTATGGGGTGTCCAAGGGTGGAGGGAAAGAGCCTGTGGATGATAGATGGGGGATCTTTGAGGGGTGCATATCTACTAGAGCTGTATAGTTGGTTTTGGAAGTTGCACTAGCCCTGTACTCTAATAAGGGAGAATTGAATCTCAGACTGTGCTGTTTTGTTGTTTCCCAATTCTCTAGGGAGAATTGAATCTCGTAGCCATGGCTCTTTCTCTGTTTCCCAGCTATTTTTAGTTCTTTGCTTATAAAGGGAATTCACAACACTTTGTTTGGCTGGGGATATTCCCTCTCCTGTGATTTAAATGTGATGAAATCTACAGCACAGAAGGTTGAAAATGAGATTTTAAATAACTGATGAAGATGAAGTAAATGCTATACAATGTGATTAAAAGTGGATGGATCCTTGTGCCAAACAGAAGCCCTACACACTTCCTTGGATGCTTAGTTGCATTTAACTAGTTTTGTCATTGGAGATTGTCCCTTGTATTTGTTTGAAAAATACTTATTGATTTAAAAGTATAGTGAAAGAACAAGAAGTAGGTGGATAAAGCTTAAGGAGGAGAGGTCAAGAGGAATGAGTAGAGGGAATGCCAAATTCATATGTGGACAGAAAGAAGAAGAATGTGAGTGGAAGTTGCTGTCCAGGTTATGGGTGAAAGACTAATGAGGCCAACATGGGGCTTGCTGTAGCTGATGTGATAGTGTCTGCCACATGCAGGGATCCTACAATCACAGAAGGTAGTTCTTCATTCTATCAACCTTATTCATCCTTGGAATGACCTCCAGAATATACAAGCTTGGCTTGTGCTCTGAGATGCTTCACTTAGAAATTAATCAAATTCCTTTCTGCTATAAATTGTGTTTTGTAGCTGCAAGAGATCCCCGGTTGTACTGCTGCCCCATCTACAAGAAGCCAGTTCGAACAGACTTGAACTACATTGCTGCTGTGGACCTCAGGACAGCCCAGGCTCCTGAACACTGGGTTCTCCGTGGGGTTGCCCTTCTCTGTGATGTCAAGTAACAGAAATGCATGATCCAAAGTATTTTAATCTTTATTTCTCTGTCAGTGAAGGACATGCATAAATCAGACTGTGTTGTGTGTAGTTAGTGAGGTAACACAGCCCCATGTACTTCCTTGGATGCTTAGTTGCATTTTACTTGTTTTGTTATTGGTGATCGACCCTTGCATTTGTTTGAAAAATACTTATTGATTTAAAAGCATAATTAACAATCTCCTAATGAATTGTGGGCAACAAATCTCTAATCATTTGCTTTCATTTTATTTCTGTCTGAAGTCTATGTTAAGCAGACGCTGTTTCCTCCAAGGGATTGTTCATCTGTTAATGTCATTCTGGTAGCAGCCAGGTTCCCTAAGGTAATATGGGATCTTGTGCCAATTTTGTTTCTGTTGCCTTTTGTTTTGGCCAGGTCAGGAGACTTGTTTTCAAGCCTTCAAGCAGCTAATTAAAAGATCTTTTACAAAATAATAGAAAATAGAAGATGGATTAAGATTATAAATAGACAACTCCGGTGAACCTGAAGTGCAGACACATAGAGCAACATTCAGTATTACTTATATTTAGTAACAAGATACTGATTGATGTCTAAAAAGTGCAGCCTCTGTAATGCTGATACACTCACAAATTGTCAGAGCAATTTAAATTGATCTGGTCTTTCTGTAGCATAATTTAAACAGATAAAGAAACATAAAAAAACATTCACAGGCTTTGATTCTTATTGCTCTATACCAAAGGGGTAAACATACCGAAGGCAAATTTTATATGGAAAGTTGTATTTAATAAAGGAAATAAATGGACCTGCTCAAAGTGTCCAACTGTAAAGCTATGCTAATAGAAACCAGGAGGTAGACTACTATGAAATGTGGCATTGGAGAGTTCAGTAGAAGAAAATGACAAGCATACTAACAAATGAAAGAATCAAGTTAGAAAATATTGATCTCTCTGCTGTTACAGCTATAAAATGAGTTTGAATGAACACAAAAATTAAATAATAGTATGGAAAACTAAAAACAACAATTTAAAATGTAATGATTAGAAGAATAATAGGGGACAATCAAAGCCCTAGAAGGTGTGTTTGGGGGAATCCAAAGGTGTTTTTATTAATTAGGAAAAATGTTCTCCAAGGAACTATTCACTTATTTTTGTTTTAAGTTTTGGTTATAAATGACCTTTTGCTTTATCTATTACATATTGACTAGGAAATGTAACCAGTATTATGATTAGAATTGTGGTTTAGATGTAGGTCTGATTAACTGCAGTTTCTTCTGAGGTAATGGGTTTTCTGTGTGTGTGGTGGATGGGGAGGGTGTCTTTTCCCTACCAAGTGCAGGTCTATGATTAGCATTTTATGCCTAAGATACCTGTTGAGTTAGTGTGACTCCTGATCATGGGCGGTACTGCTCCTGTTTGAATAGCTTCTTTTGCATGGATTAATATATCAGTGGATGCTCCAGAATTATTACTGATTATATTACTTTTAGGAACAGATAATAAAAATTAGAATGTGATGCAAATTAATAAAAGAATGTTCATAAATGACCAATTGGGATTTCTAGTAGGTGTTCTTTTTATTCCTGTTTTATTTACACTCTAATTTATTTTACTGTACTTAAAACTCTACCTCCCTTCCAACCCATTTTCCTTCCAACTCCCAAACAGTAGGTAGGAGAGAAAGAAGGTTAGAAGGGAAAGGGATATAGGTCTCTTTGAGCTGCTTCCTGCTGGATAGGGTTCTTTGAGGGCAATACCACAGTCACTAGTCAGGATACCCAGCAGTCCAGCAACAGCAAACACAGCAGCAGGACAAACCAGCAGCAGCATGGTGGTGGGGGGGGGTTAGAGTACTAGCAGGGAGAGCACCAAACTCTTCCTTCTTCAGAGTTTCCCCACCTCCATCTCTTTTGGGATGCTGGCATTTATACGCCTCTCCAGAGTCCTTAAAATTAAACTTTCTACAGCTGACTAAACCACGCCCCTGCTAGCACATGATAGACAATTATAGTTAACAGCTGTGGACAAACTGAAGCAGCCCCATATCCCACACCTGGGACCAAAACCAAACCATTCACATAACTGGTATTTTTTTTAATAATTTATTTTTTATTTCTTCAAGTTACATCTCAATCACAATCCCCTCCCTACTCCCCCCTCCAGTCTCACCCTTCCACCCTCCTCCCCCTCAAACCCCCATCCTCTTCCCTTCTTTTTTTTTTTTTTAGTTTAAGGTATTTCTTTTTCCCTCCAACAGCTCTCCCTTTCAGTCCAAAAAATGGTTCTTTTTCTTATAACTATAAATACAATACAAAACAACAGAAATAAATAGGCCACAATTATAAGAGTTATATGGCTTAGCATACATTCCCAATGTCCAGTCCATATGTATTTGGCACCTGACTTTAACATTCTACTATCTAACCATCTCCATGAGTTTAAAGTTCTATATCCAACTCAGCTTTCATACTAACTTGCCTCATAATTTTAAAAACATCTTCTTAGATCCAGAACACCCTCTTGATTCCTAAACAACTCAAAATTTAACTATGAGATTCTAGCTATCTATTTTTCAACCACTTCAGAGACCTGAGAGGGATAAATATATCTGATTATATAGGGAGTGCAGGGTCTGCAGCTTCCCATACTAAGAAATGACATACCAGTGGCTGCCTGGACAGTTCCCATTTTCTCTCCATACATTAAAGCATCAATCTTCAGCCGTTTGGCCCCATTTCTCTGACAGACATTGATTGTAGAGCAGGAATTATGAAGGACTTACGTACCCTGTCTTGGCAGAGCTAGGCTGTCGACTTATCTGCTTCCAAGTTTTGTCCTTTTTGGACAGAAGTCTGTCTACACATAACTGGTATTTTTAAGAAAATAAAATTTTTTCCACAGAGATTGGTTATTGTTTTCTGAAAGGGGTAATTGTCATTAAGAACCCAGAAAGAGTGCTTTCACAATGCTATTATATCAAATTTGAAATTTATAATTCATAAAACTTCATGATACAACTTGTTAGAATAGATTTTCAAGTTCCAGAGACCCAAAGTAGAAAAGGGCACTATACAAACATTATAAAATGTTAGAAATGAACTTAACAGAGCTGTGAAGCCAGGATGAGGTGAAAGGCCCCTTTCTGCTTAACCACTCCGATTTCATCCCATCTCTTTTGAGAAATGGCAAGATACTCCTGAAGAAGATGTCTGAGGGAGAGAAAAATGGTGTCGTTTACAGACAGCCTAGGATGTAGTATAAACCATTCTATGGGGCCTGTGTCACTGCAGAGTGATGGCCATCTTTCCCATCTGGGTCACTACTGAGTTGTTTAAATTGTGTTTATTTCAAAGTGCCTAAATGCTGGACCCTCTGCTTCTCTGGTGTTCCAGGAGACCTAACAGGTGTGGATGCAGAGAGCAAGCAGTTGTTTAGGGATGTAATTATATATAATCTCAATTTTAGAGCAGTGGGTAGCATGACATATGTAGGGTATAGAAAGTAATACTACTATTGTGAGTTAGGGCTGTGAAAGAAAATACTGGACACCACAGATATGAATAACAAAGGCTGGATGAGTAGGTAGAAGCCACACCACACACAAAATATATTCCTATTTTTTAATTTTTGTTTTGTGTTGCTGGCGTGAGCCCAGTGTCTTAGGTATGCTAGGCAAATGATCTTCACTGAGTTGTACCCCCATACACTCACTAAACTGAATGTACAGGATATAACTGAAGTGTTCCTGTAAGCTGGACAGCAGCTGTATGTTCTTGCCTGTCTAATGTGATGTGCATCCCCCCTTGCCCTTCCCCCCTAAGTTTTTCTTTTTATCCCATGTCGACAACAGCTCTGGGCAGACCCTCAGGATAACTAGATACCATTTAGAGTTGAGACACAAAGTAAGGCTTTCTTCATAAAGTACCCTTTCATTCAGAGGCAAAGGCATAATTCCACAGAGTGTGCTGAGCTTCCTTTACAGGGGATGTTGATGAAAAGTAAACCAACCCAGAATTAGAGAAATCATGTCCTCATGAGAGGACAGAGAAGTGCCGTGTGATGTGTGATCTTGAGCACCAACTCCATCCTAGAAGCTGTTTGCCTCCAGTGACTCTTTTTGATTGGGCCATGTGGTAGTGTGAATCAGATTGGGTCCCACCGACTCATATTTGAACACTTGGTCCCCAGTTGCTGGACTATTTGGGTGGGATTACGTGGTGTGGTCTTGTTGGAGGAGGTCTGTTAATGGGCGTGGGCTTTGAGGTTTCAAAAGTTTATGTCATTCCTAATTAACTTTCTGCTTCCTGTTTGTGAATAAGCATGTAAGCTCTCAGTTACTAGTGTTATATCTAGCTGTCTGTTGCCATGTTCCTTGCTCTGAGAGTTCCAGTCTCTGAAATTTAAGATCCCAATAAGCTCTTGTTTCTGTAAATTGCCTTGGTCTTTGGTGTATTGCCACAATGAAAGGAAAGTAACTGAGACAGATATTGGAACCATGGAGTGGACTGTTGCTATGGCAGGCCTGACTGTACTGTTATTTTTTGTTTGTTTGTGTTGTGGGTGTTTTTGTTTGTTCATTTTGGGTTTTATTTTTGAAGAATGTGAAGACTTTAGGCTCTGGACTAAGCAAATGGTTTAACGCTATAAGCATGCAGTAACAGGCCATCCTAGTAGGAGCCAGAAAGACAGTAGTGCTAAGAGTCATATAGACTATAGAGGTCCAGCTCAAGAAGTCTCAGAAGGAACTAACACTAACAATCAGGCTAGATACACACTTCTTGTGATATTTCGGCCAAGACTGTGGTTGCTTTCCTCTTTAGTCCAGAGGCTAAATTGAATTGTTTTGACTAATTTCATTTGCAGAGTAGATTTGTAAGAAAACCTACTATTGACTTTGTTGCTTGGTTTTGAGTAATCATGCTTATGCATATCTACAATGAAAAAGAGCGAGTAGGGCAAAAAAATGCACAATTTGAGGAGAAGAAGTGCATCAAAAAATGTACTGTTGGAGCCAAGGCTTGTGCTAAAGGGAATAAGGAGAGGTCTGATGTAAAATGGAATAAAGGGAGGGTGCTCACAAGGCAGACCCCTCATAACTAGTCCTGTAACTTGTGAAAAAAACAGTCTAAGGAATTATCTGTTCCTAAAGAGCAATAACAAATCAAAGCATGTGCGCATGGAACTCAAGGAAGGAACAGGTTCCATCTCAAGCAGCAGCAGAAGCCACATGGTTCCGGGTATAGAGTCAGGAAGGACACAGGAGGTACGGGTCTTGCACTGGAAGCTCCCAATAAACTCTTAAGTTGTCTTGGCCATAGTGTCTTACATTGCAATAAAGAAGAAACTAAGACAGACAAGAAGGATAGATTTGAGGAGGTGACATCTACAGTTTGACCTCAAGGAAAAATGGAGGCAGGCACAAGTGCTGGTACTGCCTTCTTGCTGCCCATGCTGGTTGTGTTTTGTTGACGTGACACAAGCTAGACTTACCTGGGGAGAGGAAACCTTTATTGAAAAAAATGCCTCCATCAGACTGGCCTGTGGAAATGTGTACCAATGTAGTGATTGATATGACAGAGGGCAACCCACTGTGGGTAGTCCCACTCCTGGACTGGGGGGGTCTGGACTAAATAAGAACTTGAACCAGCTGTTAAAAGCAAGGAGCAAGCACACCTGGTCTCTGTTTCCTTTTTTTTTTTTTTTTGTCTTTAAAAAAAAATTATTGCTTCAGGTTACATCTCCATCATAGTGTCCTCTTTCCACCCCTCCCAGCCCCACTCTCCCATCCTCTACCCCCTATCCCTTCCATCCCACTCCTCTGGAGTGGAGTGTCCCTACATAACAGTCCCTGCCCCAGTTCAGCAGTCATATGCGGGCCGAGAGCCTCCTCATACACTGGGGGCCTACAAGACAGCACCATTAGGGAAAAGTATCTTACTGACAGGGAGAAAAAGAAAAAGTCTATGTCCATGTACTTATAGTTGGATTTTAGCTATGTAATACAGGATATCTATACTACAACCAACGCACCAAAGGGAACTGGTCTCTGTTTCAATTATTGCCTCCAGGTTCCTGCTCTGAACTCCTGCCCTGACTTCCCTCTGATGGAAGGGAACTTTTAAATAGAAATACACTTTTTCCTCCCCAAGTTGGTTTTGGTCATTGCTTTGTCATAATAACAGAAAGGCTAACTAGGATACTCTCAAAAGAAAGAGTGTGAATGTAGGGAGGGAGTGAACAGACAGGAACATCTGGCTTGAAGTGGAGGGTGGCAGAGGGCTGCTTTGTCAATGACAGGTCACACCTTATTTTGGCAGGTGCAGAGACAGGTGTGTAGCTGATGGGAATCAAGTTCCTAAGAATTTGGGATGAGGAGTGCTAGATACTGTCTGCAATAGAGTAATCTCTAGAGAAAGAACTCTATATCAAGAAACATAATGAGATAACCAAACATTTTATACTTAAGCAGCTTTAAGATTTAGTCTAAAACCACAGAACACTAAAGATGTTATTATCAATGAATGTTTATTTGTAGTTTTAGTATGATATAAAACTAGATGTGGACATATAATGACAAAGATTTAGTGACATGAACATTTTTAGCAAAGTTACACATGTTTGTGAGCAATATTGCGAAAATGACTACTTCCCAAAAATCTGCAATACGGTCTTCTTTTTTGCCTTTCTGAAATGGTCCTCATGAGGTGCATAATTACTTCTACAATTTAAATAGTTCTTTTACAGGTATTAGACATGAATTCAAAATACATAGTGCAACTGTTTACTATTGATTATCAGCCACTACCAGCACATCAGCATAATGTTTCTTACAATGCTTATATTCACAATATGGTCCTTCAGATTGGATAAATGCTTTGAAAAACCAACAAACAAATAAGTAGGTTTTGAAAACAGGAAGAAATCTGGCCTAATTCTTGAGTTCTATGCATTTTGTCCTATTGATTGGCATGGGCTAGCAGGTACCATCTATCTATAAATAACTCAAAAGGAGGAAGAGAGTAGAAGATTCAAGGTCAGCTTTGGAATCAAATCTATTATTTGACATAAGAAACCATGTCCATAAACATGTTTTCAGCTATTGAAATGGTGAGACTGTTCTCTGTTGGGTGTGAACTTACCTGTACTGATGCAAAGGTAGAATGTGCTGTTTGTAATCTGTACCTGTGGGACTTTACTGGTTCTGACCCGGGAAGCCATGAATCTAAGAAGACAGGTGGGCAGTAGTACAGACTGAGTCTGCTCTCTCTTAGTTTAAACAGATAATGTGAGGAGGAAGGACACCCCCTGTGTGAGTGACTGCAGAGGAGAAGTAGCTTCATACTTTCTTCAGGCACTGTTAGAGTTTTCTTGCTAAACATATAACTATATCTCTGGTGGATCAAGATACTGAGATTGATTTCTTAATTCCTTGAACAACCCTGTGAAGATGACTTTCGGGAACTGTGTGTACGGTTCATTGTAGAATGACTGACTGGCAAGTATGAGTAAAGAGGGTGGGGTGTCTTATCTTCTGAAACATTGTGTTTTCAAATGACAGAGTATTGTGATCTAACATTGTGACTTCAATGCCTTAAAGGATTTAATCTGAAGTCTTATTCCACTACCACGATTCCCCTTAGGAATACTCAGACATGCACTTTGGATCTGGCTAAAAAATATCCCTTCCCTGTAATCTTAAGGATGTCTTTGATTTAGGGCTCAATTTAGTTTTGCAAGGTTCTGGATTTATAAGCATGCTTAATTGTTTCCAAGTTTATGTTGGGTGGGTGCAGAACAAAGTGTCTTCTCTTTTCTTTAATTAGCATGTCAAATGGTATTTCTCATTGGGCCATATCTCATTGTACCTTGCCATGCATCTTGTGGGCAGAATCAAGACACAGTGTACAGCACAGCACTTGCTCTGCTCTAGTCAGGTTTGTAATTGCTGTAATACTGTTCTTTATTTATTTTGTTGCCTATGCTAATGTGCACAGAATTCATATCAAGTGTTCTCCCAGGCTGACCAACTTGGAAAGCCAATTAAGTTTTCTCTGACAGTTTGGCTAGGAGTCAGTTTTAATAAGTCCACACAGAGTGTATGTTCTGAGTAGCTGAGAGAAAAAGGAAGATTAAACAGTATGAAAGACACCAAAGAGAATACCTAGAAAATAACAGAGTGAAGAGGCCAGGAAAGATTATGAATCAAGACCAGTGCTGGGAATGGACATTGGACACTCCTCCTTATGGCCAAACACAGATTAATATTCATTCCTGAATTTCACCTTGCTGAATGCAGTCAGCTGGGATGTATCCATTTATAGTTTATTAATGCAAATAGATAAAGCAAATCCCTGGAGAATTCTAGAAAAAGACCTTCTGAAACATCTTAGTGTTTTATCATTTGGAAAGTACCTGCATGCACCAGGTACACTTTTTGCTGTGCTAGCTAGTACAGAAAATGTTTTTAGTAATTTGAGAATATAGTAAATTGTTTGTTCACATTCCATACCTCCTGATAACTAGCTAGTACAGAAAATGTTTTTAGTAATTTGAGCATATAGTAAATTGTTTGTTCACATTCCATACCTCCTGATAAGTTATACAGCTTATACTGAAGATTCATAAATGATAATAATAATTAAAATTAAAAAGATTATTAATGTAAGTTGAACAATATTCTAAGAAAACAAAAACATTACGTCATTGTTATTAGAAGTTAGAAAATTGAGTGTTAACTGGGACAATAAGTAATGTGTACATTTATTTTTCTTTCGCTTTATTTTATTTTCAGTCATTGTTTTATTAATGTATATTTTCCCCATGCTGAGAGTCTAGGGAATGTACTCTCAATAGACCAATATTGATGTCACTGATAAGTTTGGGATGAATGCAGGATAGTGAGAGATTTCTAAGTTCTAACAGTAAGCATTGCCAGGTTAATAATCAGAGAGTGATTGTATTGTGCCATAGTGAATTATTAGCAGATCATACTTAAAAAGGTTGAGGTGAGGCAGATTTTTTTTAAAGGCAAAAATGAGCTGGAACACATAAATATTTTGAGACAACATTCTTTGAGCAGAATTATTGATAAGAAGAATGATGTTAGACTAGTTACATTTGGTTGAGAACTGTGAACTGATGTTTTCGCTGAATTAATTTTGTATGAGGTTATAGTGGCCTTTTTTAAGATTAAATTTGTGTGAAAATCTTCTGTAGGTATAATAATAGTAGTCATGGATAATCAGAAATGATAAACTTTCATAACTTTTGACTTCATTTGTTTTTGTTGTTGATACAAGTAGCTCCATTTTGATTCTGATTAATTTTCACAGAATTGTTGGAAATCCACTTGCTTAGATTTCTGCTAATGTTGGCATGCTTGCAGTTACATGTAAGAGTAATATTGCTAAAATAGGTTCTAGAATGAAAATAGGCTCTAAAATTAATACTTTGCAATGCACACACAAGCCAATTAGCTTAGTTTTTACAAAGCAAATCTTTCATTTTTAAAACATGAAGAGTTCTTTAAGAGAATGGTTGAAGTTGAAACTTTAATAGCAAATATATTTATTAGTAACTATAGGCACTTATAACAAATATAAACACTTATTACCCAACATCTAGCCCTAAGGATAACTATAAACACTTACTATCTAGCAACTAACCCTAACCTTGTAGAAGGATACAGTCTCCAGGGCAGGTCCTCAGTCATCAGGACACCTCAGGAGCAGATCCTTTAGGATACTTGGTCAATAGTCTTTATTCAGGAACACCTCAGTCATAGGCCCTTTAGGGTAACTGGCTATTGTACTGCTATGGCAGCTTCATTTTAAATAAGGCCAGAGACTTCCTTCTCTCTGGGCACCTCAGCTGTCCATAGGCCAACTTGGTCAGTTTGTATTAGCCACTCAGCTGCTCTGTCATAGTTGTCTGGGCAGGGCCAGCCAGCTGTGGTTTGATTCAGGCCACTGTGTGAACTGGTTGAACCCCTCAGGGCAAAAGCTGTGCCACAGGGTTTAGTCCTTGGCTTTTTGCTGCTTTGCTGAGGCCTTCTCTTGTGGGCAGCTTCTTTCTGCCTCAGGGTAAAAGCTGTTCTCTTGAAGAATCAGAGCTGACTGTATCATTACAGCTCCATTTGAGATTTGTTTTTTAATCCAGCCTGCATTGACTCCACCAGATGATATAAACCACTTTGCATCTTGCCATCTCTGGGGTGGGAACACTTGGGCTCCACCCCCACATCCTTAAATAGAGTCACTCCTGGTTTCACCTGGCAAAGCCTAACCTGGGCTCTGCCCACTTTGTCCACTATAGCAGCTGAAAACAATGCCAAGCTATAAACCCTTTTTAAGTCTATATGCTGCCATTCCAGATGCCCACAGATGCCAAGCTGATCTTTATGCACCCTTTTAAGAGAATGTATCAGATGACCCTAGATATTCCCTAAAGCTAACTCTCATTACAAATGATACGAGAAAATGAGACATCATTTGGCAATTAAATAGACTTAGCAATATTATTTCATGCTAGCCAATTCATAATTTGAAACAGCACTTCGGCTAGAAGAAATTAGACCAGAGACGTGTGCATAGTCGACAATGCACAATGCTTCCTTGAAACAGTAATCGCCTAACAGCTCTCCTGGAATAGAGCCCATGGGCCACTGTTCTTGGAGAGACTTTTAAGGTGAGTTTTGGGACTGGCATATCTCCAGACTCTCAGCTAAACGTCAGGGTGTTTTTCAGGGTTATACAGACCACAGAAAGTCTTTACTCATTGCATGTTACACAGATTCAAACAAGTCTTTACAGGTTGGGGATTACATAGGCCAGAGTAAACCTTTCCAGGTTAGCGATTTCTCATGTGTCTTTCCATAAATATTTGTTCTTCTTCCTCCTTGTCATGTCAGGTACATCCTGACCACTAAAGGTTTAAGATGATGGCTTCTTGAAGAAGTACTCTGAATCTAGGTAGACATCTGGATTTGAAGAGACCCCTGATCAAACATCATTGTCTCATAGGATTCATGAGTTCTAAGGACATCCCCAATCTACACACATTGTGATCCTCACAGCAGCAAACAGCAACAATAATAAACAATAAAAAAAATTAAAGTGAGAGTTGTGTACCTCACACACAAGGCTGTATTACTCAAGGTTCTTCTCTAAAGGGACAGAACTAAGAGAATAAATTTATACTGAGAGAGTTAATTAGACTGGCTTCTTGGTTGTAGTCTGGGTCACTTAATCATGATTGTCTCACAGTGGAGAAGCTGAGAATCTGGTAGTTGTCCAGTCTTCGAGGGTGAACATCTCAGCAATCCCAACCTGGTGCTGAAGGGCTAGAGGATACCGAGAACACTGCTGGTCTTCAGTCTGTGTTGGAATTCCAAAGAAATTGGTGTTGATATCAGTGAAGACAGGGTTCAGCAGTGGGATGGATGGATTGCTGACGAGTGTGAGGGCAAGCAGCTAAGAGCAGTTTCCTTCTTTTATGCCTTTTTCTGTCACCCACTACCAGAAGGTGCTACCCAGATTTAGGGTAGGTCTTTCTGTTCTAAGTAATCTGATCAAGAATATTCCTCACAGCACATTCTGTTAGAGTTAATTTCAGATCCAGTCAAGCTGACAACCAAGAGTAAACATCATGAAGACCATGGCAGAAAGTACCAATTCATTCCTCCTCAGCAAGAAACTGTAATTAGTAAAACATTGCTACAAAACCCAAGAATTCCAGAACAGACACCATTACAGGAAAATGTATTTTGTCAGCTAGGAATTTCCTGGCCCAATATATCACTCTATTTATCTCATTATTTGGGGTTCCAGCCTACTATATAGGGTTTTGTTAATTTTGAACACTTCTATATATAATCATGACAATAATCAGAAGTAGAGAGGCTATATAGGTACTATGGGACACAGTTACTACTTTTCCATACTTTTCTATGAGGAAAGACAAGACACAAGGATTTGTAGATTATGACACACTCCTACTTCAAGCCTTTCCAAATCTTCTCTGATGTGTGTGTGTGTGTGTGTGTGTGTGTGTGTGTGTCCATGTGTGTGTTTGCTCTTTACTATCCCCACTTCTACTATTTACTTTCCCAGTTTCAGGGACATGGTGGTTTCTTAGAACATCCCACAATATATTCAATCAATGAAGGCCCCAGACAAAGGAGTGTCTCACCCAAGTGAATTCCTTTCAACCTACTTGTTACAAGTCTGTCTACATATGTAATGGGGGGTGGGAACTTCCCTCATCAGTGTGATGATGTGTCTTTTGGAGGTGCCTGTTATGTGTTGTTGTCTGGACACTTATATCCTGAAGTCATATGTTGAAACCTAATCCTCAGTGCAATATCATGGCACTTAGAAAATGTTTAGTTCATACAGGTCATGAAGGAGATGAATGAACTTATAGAAAAGACTTACTGCTGCTTCTATGTGAGGATGTCACGCTCTGTGAACCAGGAAGGGAAGTCTTATCAGACAACTCATCTCCTGTACTATGATCTTAGATTTTCTAGCCTTCAGAGCTTGAGGAATGTAAGTTATGTTGAATATGCCACTGAGGCTTTGTTTCAGCAATTTGAATGGACTAAGCCTTGCGAATATAATCCTTTCACTCCAGTCTGTGTGCCAATCCTAGTCCTGTCTCCACCAATGATATTCTTCCTTCTAATTTGGATACCGATTGACTGTCTGGGCTTCCTTTTGTCTTTGGTGTTTTGAGTGGAGTGTGTTTGTAAGTAAATTCCAAAGAGCAGTTGGATTGTGGAGTGTGTAAACATGCTCAGTATTATAAGATGATGACAGTCAGTTCATCCAGAGGTAACTTTTTACCCACTTGAACTAGCGAAGCTTATCATTGTATTCACAAACCAGTGGTCATACACAAGGGGATGACGAAAAGGAGATATAAAACAATAAAGAGCAGATATGGAGTTACAAAATTCTGTTACTTCATTATAAAATGCTAATTTAAAAGCGTAATGGTTTTTTATTGGAGCTGTGCATTAGAGTAATTTGGATGACCTTTAAAGGATCTCACTAACAAACCCTTCCATAGACTAATTAAACCAAACTTTGAAAGAGCAGCCAGGATAACAGGTTCCAGAAGCCAATACTGAGATACTGATTTAAAGTTTGTGCTAATCAAT
This sequence comes from Lophiomys imhausi, assembly GCA_907164525.1. Taxonomy (NCBI): domain Eukaryota; kingdom Metazoa; phylum Chordata; class Mammalia; order Rodentia; family Muridae; genus Lophiomys; species Lophiomys imhausi. The sequence continues at coordinate 4,999,781 of CAJQZJ010034157.1, read as the reverse complement.
ACTATTGAAAACATCTACCAAGGAGAGAATAAGTCGATGAGAAACCCAGCTCTTCCTGTATTTCCATATCTGAAGTAAAAGATCAGGTGAGCGAATCTCTTCATAGAGAGGCATGTGTGAGTGCTAGAGCAGAGAACTGTGAGCCCAGGTACTCACAGCGAGCATTATTCCTTGCCAGGACTTTGTTGGCTTTGTCTACACTCAGATCTCTGAGAGACTTGGTGGAGTGCAGCCATTGCTGCTTGGCGCTTTCTCCCAGCAAACTTGCACAAATATAGATGCTCTGGCATGAGAGGATCCTTTAAATAAGAGTTAGTAGGAACTTGCTTACAAGGTGGCTCCTGAATTTCCTGAACTAGGAATCTGTATTCAAGAAAAGAGTGACAAGAATTCATCTCAGGAAGTGCAGAGCCTGCAGCTTCCAAAACTAAGAAAGAACATACCAATGACTGCCTGGACAGTTCCCATTTTCTCTCCATACATTCCAGCATCAATCTTCAGCCTTTGGGTCTTGTTTCTCTGACAGACATTTGTTGTAGAGCAGAGATTATGAAGGACTTACCTACCCTGTCTTGGCAGAGTTAGGCTGTTGACTTCCCTGCTACCAAGTTTTGTCCTTTTTGGACAGCAGTCTGTCTGCAGTTGGTGAAAGGGGTTTTTTCATGCCAAGAGAAAGGCTTGCCACTAATTCAACCATCTTACAGTGGAGATTCTTCGATGCTTATCTTCTACTTGGAGTAGAATAGGGGGTGCTGTCAGGCGCTGATATGTCTCGATATCAAAAAAAATCTTGATTTAAGATAACATCTTTGAATGCCATATTCTGCAGATCTCTTGGGGTTTTTGAAGATGCCCTATCCATCTCTTGTATTTAGATAAGCAAATGTTGCTTGTCTCTTAGCAACTTGATTACTGGGTAGTTTAGAGAATATCTGTGATAGACTGTCATAGTAGCAAATATATTTATCCCTCTCAGGTCTCTGAGGTGGTTGAAGAATAGACAGCTAGAGTCTTATAGTTAAATTTTGAACTGTTTAGGAATCAAGAGGGTGTTATAGATCTAAGAAGATACTCTTAAAAGTGTGTTGCAAGATAGTATGAATGTTGAGTCACATATAGACCTTTAAACTCATGGAGTTGGTTAGATAGTAGAATGTTAAAGTCAGGGGCCAAATATGTATAAACTGGACATTGGGAAGGTATACTGGGCCAATTTACTCTCATAAATGTGGCATATTTATATCTATTGTTTTGTATAATACTTACTGTTATAAGAGAAGGAACCAGCTGTTGGACTGAAAGGGGAAACTTCTGGGGGGAAGAGGGTGGAAGGGCGGGATAGGAAGGGGGAATAGGGAGGGGTTTGTTACTGAGATGTAACTTGAAGAAAAAAAAATAAAGTATTTAAAAAAAAAAGAATTCATATCAGTAGGGAAGGCCTAGTGGAGTCATCCCGCACACAGTGATTTCTGGCACATTTGTTTGGACTCCAAAGACAATATTTTTCAATATAAGAAAAAAAATAGCATAGCTTTTTACTGCTCCTTCCCCAAGTGAAATTCAAAAGAAGTCTGGGGGAGAAATCATTCTTTTCTCTTCAGCCTTTAAATTTTTAAAAATTTATTTGGTTTTGGTTAACATTTGTTTTCTGCTTGATAGGATTTTCTTAATGTTTTGTCTTTCCCTAATTTTGTTGCTTCTCTTCATTACTATTTCTCACCTTTGTCATACATAATTCTGCCCTCTTTTCCTTCTTGAATATTCTATATTTTTCCTTGCTGTGCTCCCCTATCTTTCTTTTTAAAACACATTGCCTTCTGTAACTTTTGATCTCCTAACTCATTATGTAAATAGCTCCTTTCTTTTAACTTTATTAGGGTGTAATTAATATTTCCGATCACCTTCTACTCCACTTTGTTACCAGGTTATTTTAAATTTTTTCTTTTGCTGTTTTTATCCTCTCTTTCTGAGTGCCTAGTAGATCATGGTCCCATGAGAGGTTGCCCGTATAAAGGTTCCCATTAAAAAAAAAATTAATGGGAATGAGAATAATCCTAACAATTATATAAGTTATAATTTAGAGACACAAGCAGTGTAAACTCCATATTCTCATAGTTCCTTGACAACTAAGTCCAAATGTAATAAAGTGGTTCAGATAATGGGGAACAATTTAAAAGTCAAGCAGTAAAAGTTATCAATGTATTCAAATAGGATTCAAATGGATGAATGGATTGAGGAGAAAAATTTTAAAATACAATGTTAAATTCAGGAAGGAATTTAAGATTCTGATGTAACAAGACCAACAACAAATAAGACAAAATGGAAATGTTATAAATTTAAAAACATAAGTAAAATTTAAATTACCATGGGTAGTATTGCCAATAAGCTAGCTTATGATGAATAAAGAACACAAAGGTCTCATGAAGATATCAAGAAAAAAACAAGAATGACTGCAGCTTTTAACAACTCTAGGACAAGATCAATATTCTAAAACTAAGAATCCATAGTGTAAAAGGAACCAAAATTCAAGATAAAAGCAGAGTAAACACATTAAAAAAAACTTATAGCAGAAACATCTCTAAATCTTGTGAAAGATATGGACTTCAAAATACAGGAATAATTTACAATCCCAAATATAAATAACTGGAAAATAACAAGATATGTAAGAATAAAAGATGGACCAGAGATTGAGGGAATGGCCAACCAATGACTGGTCTACCTTGAGACCCACCTCCTGAGAGAGAACCAACCGCTGACACTATTAATGATACTCTGTTATCCTTGCAGACAAGAACCTAACATAACTGCCATCTGAGAGGCTTTATCCAGAAGATAATGGAAACATGCAGAGATCCACAGTCAAACACTAGGCGGAACTCAGGGATTCTTGTGAAAGAGTTAGGGGAAGGATTCAGGGAGCTAGAGGGGTCATGGACACCACAAGAAGACCTACATAGCCAATTAACTTGAGCACAAGGAGGCTCATAGAGACTTAACCACAAACCAAAGAACATGCATGGGCTGTTATATGTTCATATGGTCCACTATACATATGCGCTTGATCCTCAAGTGGATCCCCTAACAATTGGAACAGGGACTATCTCTCACTCGGACTCTGTTACCTCCTTCTGGATTCCATTTTCCTAGCAGAGCTGCCTTGTCTTGCTTCAGTGGAAGAGGAGGCACTAAGTCTTGATGCAATTTGATGTGTCACAGTGGGTTGGTACCGGATGGGGAAGGGTATAGGAGAAGTGGGTGGGAGGGTGGGACTGGGAGGAGAAGAGGGAGGGGAGCTGTGAGTGGAATGTAAAATTAACAAATAAAATTTAAAAAGAACTTCTTCACTTAAAATTATAGCTAAATGACCTGATCAAAGAAAAATATTTAAAGCATCAATTAAAAGCTATAAATTGTCTGTAGAGAATTCATTAGAATAATTCCAAATTCTCAGTAGAAATCACCAAACCCAGAAAAAGATGTAATGATATGTTCAAACCATGAGAATAAGTAAACTGACAAACCATGAAGCAGAAAGCTATCCTTTAAAATTGATCGAGAAATAAAATCTTCCAAGATAAAGAGATTCATGATCATAAAGCCAGGATTACAGAAAGTATTTAAAGGAATCTTATGCACAGATAGGATGAAATTTGTTCAAAAACCAGGAGAACTCAGAAAAGAGTAAACCTCATGAGGTGAATATTTGAACAGGTGAGAATTACGAAAGAAACATGTTCAACTCAGTGATCCAGAAATCCCAAGGATGGATAAGAGAGAACCAAACAAATAATTATCAAACCCACCAGCTAACAACAAAATCATAGGGATTGGCAATTCACCATAATAACTCTAAATGAAAATAGCCTTTTTTGTCAATAAAGATACAGAGTATTTGATTGCATTAAAAACAACATATGCGGCCTACAAGGAACAAAGACTCACAGGGAATGAGATTGAAAAGATGAAACACAAAATACCAACCAAGTCTGGAAGGGAATTGGTGTAGCTTAGTCTTACTCATATCTGACAAAACAGATTCAATCCAAGTTATAAAGAAATAAAAGAAGACACTAGAAGGTGAAAGATCCTGCCTCCATGTTTATGGAATAGCAGAATTAGTATTGTGGAAAGGCTACATTATCAAAGATATCAATGGGTTTGCAACAATCAGTAAATTCCAAACATCCTTTTCAGAAGAAGAAACTCTAAATGTACTTGGAAATCTGAAAGATTATAAATAGCCAAAGTTATCCTGGGAAAAAAGAACAATGCTGTACATACTACAGTATCTGATTTCAAAATTTCCAATTGTACCACAGAGCCATAGCAACTGGGCTGGAGAGACTGCTCAGCTGTTCAGACGAGGCTCACAACCAAAAATAAAATCAATAGGTCAAAAAAAAAAAAAAGAAAAACGCAAACAGACCAACGTAATAGATTAGAAGACCCAGAAATAAACTCACTACTACAGCCACCACCTTTTGATAAGGATTCCAAAGTATATGTTGGAGGTGTGATTACCTCTTCAACAGGGCATTGTGATAACACTGCATATTCACTTGTAAAAGAATGAAGTTAGATCACTATCTTTCCCCATGACAAGAAATCATTTCAAAATTTGTTAAAGACTTTTAAAAACTTTAAACTCCTAGAAGAAAACAGGGTAACAAAAGACAGAGGACTAGGGAAAGGGTTTGTGAAAAAGATTCCGGTAGTTCAGGAAATATCAACTGACAAATGAGATCACATGACATGAAAAAACTTCTGCATAACAAGGACAACAACAATGACAACAACAACAAAAACAACAGCAATAAACAAAACCAACCAACAAATGGAGGAAAACCTTTGCTAGCTGCTCATAGGCTCATCACACAGTTTGTATTTTAAAAAAGCTAAATAGAATTATATAACCAAGACTAAAGGAATTTTATTTAAAAATGGGTAAATGAATTGGACAGTTCTTAAAGGAGATAGATAGCCAATGAATACACAGAAATGTTCATCATCTTTAGTCATTAAGGAAATTGAAATAAATATCAAAATTGCATTTTAACTGTGTCTCATTCTAGTCAGAATGACTTTTTTTAAATCAAGAAAACAGCAAATGCTGGTGAGGATACTGTGAGCATGTCATTGTGGGCATATGAGTTAGTTCAGTCGTTTTGGAAATCAGTGTGGAATTTCCTTAAATAGCTAAAATTATCACATGATACTGCCATACCACACCTGGTATATGAATCTAAGTCAGCATATATTAGAGATATCTACTTTTATTGCTGCTCTATTGTCAACAGACTAGTAATTATAGAATCAGTTTAGGTGTTCATCAGTGATTCATTGGAGTATTATTCAGCCATAAAAAATAGCAAAATGTCATTTGCATAAGCAAATGTCACAGGCAATATAAGGTAGAATTAGAAAAACACCTTGCTTCAATTGTAGACACAATACTGTCCAAAAAGGACAAAACATGGAAGCAGGTAAGTTGACAGCCTAGCTCTGCCAAGATTGGGTAGGCAAGTCCTTCATAATTCCTGATCTACAATCAATGTCTGTCAGAGAAACAGGGCCAAACAACTGAAGATTGATACTGTAACGTATGGAGAGAAAATGGGAACTGTCGAGGCAGCCACAGGTATGTCATTTCTTAGTTTTGGAAGCTGTGGGCCCTGCACTTCCTATATAATCAGATATAGTTATCCCTCTCAGGTCTCTGAGGTGGTTGAAGAATAGATAGCTAGAGTCTCATAGTTAAATTTTGAGTTGTTTAGGAATCAAGAGGGTGTTCTGGATCTAAGAGGATGTTTTTAAAATTGTGAGGCAAGTTAGTATGAAAGCTGAGATAGATATAGAACTTTAAACTCATGGAGATGGTTAGATAGTAGGATGTTAAAGTCAGGTGCCAAATACATATGGACTGGACATTGGGAATGTATGCTAAGCCATATAACTCTCATAATTGTGGCCTAATTATTTCTGTTGTTTTGTATTGTATTTATTGTTATAAGAGAAAGAACCATTTGTTGGACTGAAAAGGGGAGCTGTTGGGGGGAAAAAGATACACCTTAAACTAAAAAAGAAAAAAAGGGTAGAGGATGGGGGGTTAAGGGGGAGGAGGGTGGGAGGGTGGGACAGGAGGGGGGAGTAAGGAGGGGTTTGTGATTGAGATGTAACTTGAAGAAATAAAAAATAAATTATTAAAAAAGAAAGCTAAATATTTTGTTTTCTCTCATACAAGAAGAATCTAGATCTTTTCCCTTTGACTTTAAATTTCATTCTTATGTGATTTCTGGGGATTGTTTCATTTTACTTGAACTGTATGGAATTTTAGGATATCATGATAGTGGTTGATCAGTTGAAAGGGGATTATTTGGGAACAGGGGTTGGGTGTGTTTGTGTGTGTGTGTGTAATTACGAAAAGGTAATAGTGGGTGAATATCATTAAGGCACTTTGTAGAGATGTAGGAGAAATGCCATAACAAAAGCACTTACCAACAGTAGCAACTGAAACACAGGTTTGTGATTGCAAAGCCTAGAGCAATCACTCAGCTGAAAGGGGTTTCTGTAGTAGAACTTACACTTTCGAGAATAATGGTGGATGTTTTCTTATATCAATCACCCATGGGCCTGGAGTCATGACTCAGCAGTTAAGAGTGTAAACCGCCTGGGCAGAAGGCCTTGTTTCATGCCCTGTACCCATCAGGTGACTCACACTGTTTGGTATTCCAGTTCCAGGGAATCCAGCACCCTCTTCTGGCTTGTGTAGGCACCTACACCCATGTGAAAACACAAGCACACACAACTAGAAATAATTAAAATTAATCTTTAAGGATAATACATTGTATGTATTTCCTATTTCCCAAACCTATGTTACCATGTATTTTTGCTGAATTCTGTTGCCTTATAAAACCGTGGAATTGGTTCTTTCTTTTGAACTGCTAGGACAACATGCCTCCTGCTGTTGTGGAATGTATGCCACAATGGACTATTTGGGTTTTTATCTGGCACTTGAGTTACATGGGCTTCTTGTTATAAACTTAGCTGACCCAGCCTTAAGGCCATGAGTGAGCATGTGACTTTGCGTTCCTAGAAAGCTGAGTTGTCCCTGTGTTGCCTCAAAGACACCAGGTAAAAGCCTCTGTGTGTATTATGAAGCTCTGTTGTCAGAGATGTGCACATTAACTATTACATCTTCATGATGAATCCACTCCTTTGTATAACATATTCTGCTTTATTCCTAGTAATGTTCTGCTGGATATTTCTTGGTATGATGTCAATATAGCATATTAACGATGTTAATACAGTGTGCTAACTAAACCTGCCTGTTAGCAATATAGGATCTCTATTTCCCTTAGGGGGAACCATCAAGAACAGACACTGTGGACATTGGGAATGTACGCTAAGCCATATAACCCTCATAACTGTGGCCTAATTACCTCTGTTGTTTTGTATTGTATTTATTATTATAAGAGAAAGAGCCATTTGTTGGACTGAAAGGGGAAACTGTAGGGGGAAATAAGATATACCTTAAACTTAAAAGAAAAAAAAAAAGGGAAGAGGATGGGGGGTTGAGGGTAGGAGGGTGGGACTGGAGGGGGGAATAGAGAGGGGACTGCGATTGAGATGTAACTTGAAGAAATAAAAAATAAAGAAAAAAAAAAAAAAGAACAGACACTGCTTTATCTAACTGGACTGAACCTTCTTACTTCAGATTCCTGCTGTATCGGCTGCTCTGGTATTAATAAATCTCTTCCTTAAAGGGTGATTTCGTTCGACTTGGTGCTCTTGCTCCTCCCTCTCTCTCTGAAACCTAACACAGGGCATATCCCACCAGCCTCTCCCAGCTTATGGCAGCTGCTAGCACAGCCCCTGACGACCTTCCCTCCTGGGTATACATATAATCTGCCCCTGTCTTTATCACTTAAGGACACTGTGATGGCATTTAGGGCCATCCTAGATAGTGCAGGATAATTTAATCTTAAAACTCTAAATATAATCATATCTGAAAATATTACTTTTCCTTACAAATAGCAGCTCTGTGGGATTTAGGCCATGATAACTTTGAGTAGCCCTTATTCAGTATACTTCATTGCTAGTTTTATCTTAACCATAAGCAAATGTTATTGATAGTCACTACTCCTGTGGGTCACTAGAGGATCAAAAGAATATAACATTTTTTTTGTGTGTGTGAATTTGAACTTTTTAAAAAACATTTATTTATTTCTTCAAGTTACATCACAATCATATTCCCCTCCCTCCTGGACCCACCCTCCTACCTTCTTCTCCCTCACCCTCCTATCTGTTTTTTTTTTTTTTTTTAATTTAAGGTGTATCTTTTTTCCCTCCAACAGCTCCCCCTTTTAGTCCAATAAAAGACTCTTTTTCCTATAATAATAAATACAATACAAAACAATAAGAAGAATTAGGCCACAATTATGAAAATTATAAGGTGTAACATACATTCCCAATGTCCACTCCATATGTCTTTGACAACTGATGTTATTGGGATATAACAAAATTCCATTTTTGTTTGTTTTTGTTTTTTAATGTTTATTTATTACTTCAAGTTACATCTCCATCACAGTCCCCTCCCACCACCCCTCCTGGCCCCTCCCTTTCACTCTCTCTCCCTTCTCCTAGAACTCATAATTATTTTTTAATAATTAGGCCACAATTATGAAAATTATAAGGTATAACATACATTCCCTATGTCTAGTCCATACATATTTGGCAACTGATATTAATATTCTATTATCCATCTATCTCCATGAATTTAAAGTTTCATACCTAATTCATTTTCCACCCTAACTTGCATTACTAACTTAAAAACATCTTCTTAGACCTAGAACAACCTTTTAATTCCTAAACAACTTAAAATTTAACTGTGAGACTATAATAATCTAGTCTTCAACCACATCAGAGACATGAGAAGGATAAATATATCTGTATATACAGAAAGTGCAGAGCCAGCAGCTTCCAAAACTAAGAAATAACAGACAACTGGCTGCCTGGACAGTCCCCAATTTCTCTCCATACATTAGAATATCTATCTTCAGCCTCTTGGTTCAGTATCTCTACAGACATTAATTGTAAAGCAGAATTTATGAAGGACTTGCCTACCTTGTCTTGGCAGAGCTAGGTTGTCGACTTACCTGCTTCCAAGTTTTGTCCTTTTTGGACAGCATTCTGTCTACAGTTGAAGCAAGGGTTTTTTTCTGCCAAGAGATAGGTTTGCCATTATTTCAACCATCTCCCACTGGAGATTCTTCGATGCTCATCTTCTACTTGGAGTAGAATAGGGGGTGCTGTCAGGAGCTGACATGTCTCGATATCAAGAAAATATCTTTGAATACCATATTCTACATATCTCTTGGGGTTTTTGAAGACCACCTATCTATCTCCGTATATTTGGATAAGCAAATGTTGCTTGTCTCTTAGAAACTTGATTTCTGATTAACTTAGAAAACATCTGTGGTACACTATGCTAGTACCTAACCAAATGACATGTTTGAATGACTATCAATTTTCATCTCTTAATTATCCTAAACAGTTTGTGACAGTTGCTATCAATGGGCCAAAGCTTCACATTGCATTTTTAAGCATTACATAGGCAGAATACCTTAAAAAAGGTTAACCTTGATTTTGTATCAATATACAAAGATATAAGAGCATATTCAATAATCTATCCCTTTTTCTTTATCATTTCTGTATTATATCTATATCCCATTTTTTTCAAATCTTTTCCCCACTACATAGGTGAGAAGAAAGGATAGGATATGTATTTGACAACTGATATTAATGGAATATAACAAAAATTTTAAAAAGATGCTTACATGTGGAATTCTTGGATTTGGGGCTATAATTATAAGTAACTATCACACTAAAGCTAGTATTTATCAATAACTTACATTATGCCAGGACTGAGGTAATTTTTGAAGTTTCTGATACTGAAAAGATGATCTGAGGGCTAGTGGCACTGAAGTAGCCCAGGAGCTGGTCAGAATTGTGGAACTCTGGGTGGTACATGGCACCTCCTCCATCAGAATGTGTTTTACCAACGTCTTCACTGACAGTGAGAGCATTCCATTTTGAGAAAATGCTTTGCAGTAATGGCTTTTATTTAGCCCTGACTGTGGTATAGTGTAGGTCTTTTCAGGCCATTGTGCTCTGCGTTTGGGTGACTTGCTGAAAGACACGCCATTAGAACCTGAGGGACTGAGCATCAGCATCTTCCTAGACTGTGCTCTTGGCTGCCCATGGTGTCCTGCCTCTTCACCTGGCAAATGACAACACTTCTCACCAGACAGAACACAGAATCTGCTTTCTACCAACTCTCATGAGTCCCAGGTGTTTTTAGTCTACTGTAAGCTTCACTGAGCTGCTAAGTTATTCATTACTAGCGTTATAGTCTCCTCCCAAACTAACATTTCTATATAACACCCATCCTCACTAATGCCATTGCTAAAGTGTTCAGTCAATTGCTTCAATTTAGGTTAATGAAATGGCTTTTACATCACATAACTTTTAAAAATTACCAATTAGAAACAAAACAAATGTAACCCCTGCCACCTGTCTTGTGTTCATTCACACAGGTAACAATTTTGACGAGTGGGTTCTCTTTTGCACATGACTTACTGTCTGTGAAAGTGGCCACCAGAGTTCTGTATTTCAATTAAGATGTGACCAGTGATTTAATTTAATAATTTCCTAAGATTTGCTATGAGGCATGATATTCCTATGAAATAGGTATTTTCATTATCTCTTTGAACAGGAGAAATTTTCATCTCAAGCCTCCTTTTATTCTAAATGAAAGCCACAGACTCTCCATATAGAATTTCTTACAGGTAAAAGCATATTTCCTTTCAAAAACTTACAAAAAAATTAAATACCTCATTTTCAAAGATTTCATTTTTGACTGACTTTATAATCTTAAATGGCATAAGCAAAAATCTAACATTTATAAATTTGGTGTATACCCATCATATCTTACTTTCCAGACCAGCCTCATGTGGTAAAAGTTATGTTCATTTTACATATAAGAAAACTGTAGCTCAAAAACATTAACCTGGACAGAAGGCAAAGTTAAAAGTAGGAAAAAAAAGCATACAATGCTTGGCTGAGGAATTTATGTTCATTTATCAAATGTCCCAGATTCAGTTTGCTCTTCTGTACACTGCTCTTAACTGGTCTTTATCCATTTATTCTGAAACTCAGGTTGGAGACAAACACCTGCAGCTGCTCCTTGACCTTCAGGTTGGCTCAAGGTCACAGGGCTGTGCTGGTGATTTCCACACTGTGCTTTGGATTCTCTGTGTCTCAGACACAGGGTGCTCATTATCTCTATAGAAATCATCTTCTGTCCTAAGGCAAGAGGATGATCATATAGCGCTTCTCAGGAAAAAGGGTGCTCATCTCGTGTGACAAGGATACAAGTGTGACAGCTGCAAATATAAGCCTGTGACATCATAAACCACCCGATGATTCCACTCCCATCAATCACTGAAATAAAACCTGCTTGTTCTTCTCAATTTTGTGTTTGTTAACATATATTCATGTACTAGTCCTAAATTACTTCAGACCTAACACAGAAGAACCTTTATTATGAGTTTTTCATCATTTACACATAAGGATTCATCTTGAACAAAACCAGAGCACAGCTTTTAAAGCGTCTTAAGGTGATGCAAATGGTAGTCTGTTATTCTGGAATGGCTTGCTGCTTGGATACACCTGAGTCTTTGATATATCGTGAAGTGTTCTTGCAGCCCAACCACTTGTAGGCCTTTTCTATTGGTGAAGATTCATAATGAAAGATGCAAATGACCTCATGGCAGAAATGACAGTTGTAAATTTGATTTAATGCTATTCTTATAGGTATGCAAAGATACAGTGTGAATGAAGTACATTTAGAAGGAAATGGGACACATACAGTTATCTGAAGCATGATGGGAACACACAGATTCTTGCTCTACGGCCTGCTGCTTAGGCATATGTTGAAGATAAGAGGTGATTGTCAGTAAGTTCCTCCACTTCTCATTAAGCCTCCAGTACCGCTTAGTTAATTACTGCTTTCTCTATTTTTGAAATTATAACAATTATAATCAAAATCAATGTGACTGGATTTTCACTGTCCTTGAAGATTCAATTAAGATTTGCTGAAACTCCATCTTACGCATGTTGCGAAGGCCAACATGTCTGGCAGTTTATCAGAAAACTTCTGACTACTTCCTGCTCAGGCAGCTGTGCCTCTGATTTCTCAATCTTTCTTCTATTTTGCTGTTCACGCTCATGGCTTTTTTCTCCATCTTGGTGATTTTTTCCCTTAATTTGCTCCAGCACTAATCACATATGATTGTGGAGTATAACAGATATTTTTTGAACAGCTGGCTGATATAATGATGAAATTAAGTAACAACACATAAAATCTAAAATGGAACAGATATTGCTGTTAGAAATTTCTTGCCATTTTTCTATTTTACTTGTTTTACTGTTTCTAAGTTATATTCTTATTCCCTTTTTTCCACTCCAATCCTTTCAACCTTAATTATGTTCCTTTCTTTTCACTCCAGTCCTTTCAACCTTAACTAATTTTCCAACAATATTTCTTTTAAGATACTTTTTCTGATTTCCATTCATTATGTCTACTATGGGCATGCTCGTTTACAAAATCATGTTTTACAGTCCTCTGAAGCTCTGTTCATTTTTCTAAATGCTCTTTTCTTCTCTGTTCTTTAGATCCCATAACCACTATAGCTCAATTTTAAAGTCTAACTTCTGTCTATTTTTATTTTAAATGATATACCATCAGTTTATTTGACTCTTTAGATTCTACTTTCTACATGGATTTACCTTTAAGTTTGAGGATGTTTTCTTTTGGCAATCAAATCTGTATTTGTATTCCATGATGGCTTTCACTATGCCACTCCCAAATTCATCTATAAAAGTTCTCCTGGTACAGACAGGTGTGTAGAAATTAGCTCAGCAACTGATGGCTCCACTTGGTTTGGGCTAGGGACACACCCTCACTTGGCAGCTTAGGTCCCCTACCTGGATGAACTTTGTGAATGTGCTTCTGTCTCTAAAATATACCTAACAACCTGTTAGCCGCATAAAACACCCATTTATATTGGGCTACATGTACACTCTACTCCCAACAATGGAATAGATTTCTATCACCCCTGACAACCATCAAATTGAGATGATTCTGTTTACTCATACTCTCCTCATGCCCAGGTATGAGACAAAAAAGGCCTGTCTGGCCTAGACATTTTTTTGTGTGTGAATACACAAGCAGGCGAAATTGCGTCCTCCTGTGGACTTTTAGGGAATATGCCCTATTTAGCATCTTAGGTCTATGCATATGACTAGAATCAGATGCATTATGGGAAGAAACATGAATAGTAGAAAAAATGATTATGTGATTTAAGTTACTAATAAAAATATAGAACCGCCTAAACTGCACTCCTTAGTAATAATCTCCTTCTTCTTTTAGACCCCCATATAAAGAAGCCCTGGGGGTTTGAGTATTATCACTCTTGTGGCCAAATGGTCTGAAGTATTCCTTTGCTTTATTGATGTTTCTTTACTTTGCAATATGGATGGGCTTTTATTTTATTCTTAAATATGATAAGAACTTAGAGGCACTGCCTCCAATACAAACCAATAACACTGTGTCACACAACGTGCTCTTCTTTTGAAATAGGATTGCTAAGATGTACTGTGAAATGTTTTCCTCTGGATATGACATGGGTGTTGCACAAAGGAACTCACAATAGCTGTGATCAACTGCATATGACCTGCATATGATCAAGGCAGTTTAAACTCAAGTATAGATGGGGAAGAGGCCAATGTCCCCAAGGCCCTCTCAGGCTGAGGAGTCATTGGCAGCTATTGTATCTGGGGAAAGGGAGGGTCACTTTTCCCTGGAAACACAGTCATTTCAGGTTGATTATATCCCAGTGATGGGCCCCACAAACATGCCTGTCCAGGCAGCAATAATTGGACTCAGTGGTTTATGATGTGGGGAGGGAGGTGGTTTTTGTTTTTGTTTTTGTTTTTTTGTTTTTTTTTTTTTGCGAGTGAAGTGGGAGAAAGAGATTGAACAGTGGAAATGATCAAGATATATATAGAATACATATGTGAAATTTCAAGGAACAAATAAAAAATTAAAAAGCTATAATTAGCTAAGATGAGGCCATCTTAGAAGTGTTTGGCCAACTATGATGGGTGTCCTTTATTTAAAGGGGTGAGTTGGACTCATGTTCTCTTAGGAGGATGGCATGTGAAGACAGTCACTGAGTTGACATACTAGAAATCAAGGAATAGTCTAGATTGACAGCAACCTGTTGGCATCTAAAAATGAGGTATAGGAGGGAGATTTCTCATTCATGACTGTGAGGCCAAAAAGCCCTGTTATATTTAAGATGCTCACTTTGTAGTGTCTTGCAATGTTAGACCAAACAGATTGATAATAATTTCAGTACTTTGTAATTCATGAATATCTAAAGGTTTCACTTTTATCATTTCTGTCTCGTCTTTAAAATCATCTATTTCATACTCAATGTATGTGAATTCCATCATCTGATCTCCTCAGAATTAATCTATTTTTCCTGAATCTGTGTTGCATTTCCTGTCTTTAGTGTATGTTGCCTGTGGGGCTTATATCTGTTATTTGTTTGTATTGCTTATTTGATTACAGATGTGGTTGAATCCATTCCTTACAGTCTATTCCCTGGTACCATGTAGCCTCCAATGTCTCTGCTTAGTTTGTTGTCTCTTCCGTGTGTCTTCAAGCCAAGCATGTCGGTCTAACTCCTCAGTCAACACAAGCCACATGTTGGCCAAGGGATACGCTTTGCAACTCACTAGTTGGACTTTCATCACTCACCAGTGGTTAATCTATGGCTTAGAGGCTGATCTAATAGTTTTAGTATTCTATTCTACATTCACGCAGGGATTGTGTCTTGAAAATGTTCATATCTAGTCATTTCTTAAAGAGGTATGGTTTTTTTTTTCCGTATTTGGTTGATATTCCCTGGGATGCCTGTTCTTTAAGGAAGGGAAATAGAGGGGAAGTGATCTGGGGGAGAGGGGAGGTATGTTTATGTGGGGAACTGACAAGAATGGAGGGAGAAGAAACTGCAGTAAGAAACTCACTATGTAGACCAGGCTGGCCTTGAACTCACAGAGCTCCACCTGCCTCTACCTCCCGAGTGCTGGGATTAAAGGTGTGCACCACCATGCCCAGCCAGAGGTGTGATTTTTGAATTGTGCATAATCCGCCAGGTTTTAGGTAAGTATGTGACTTTTAAAAAAGACTATTTTCTAGAAACTGTTCATAGGGCAAAATAGTTAAATTTGCAATCTTTGTTTTATTAGATATGACTGACTACTCTTAAGCCAAGAAGGCTTCTGTGACTCTCTAGTGCCCTGTGTGTAGCTGGACAAATGAGGAGCAGGCTGCTCTTAAATGAGAGAGTCTATAGCTCGCACAGCCTTCTTGTGGCTTCTCGAAGTTTCTTGCTATGCCTTCTCCCAAATCCCTCTGTAAAAACTGCTGCTCTTATATTTCACCTGGTACTAACACCAGAGAGCTCCTTGTCCCCTTAATTACTAACTCTACTCTCTGCATGATTTTAGACACTTGAAGTTCTTCCTTTTGTATTTCGAATAAAGTCAGTTCCCTCAGGGAGAGCTGTGGGGTTCTTGGTCCTTAGGCTTTTATTCTGGCTGGCCTCATTCTCTGGGCAGAAACAATGATACCTCCTGCTCCCTTGGCAGGTACTAGAGAGAGATTTTGACAGCATCTCATCTCCTCTTGCTTTCCCAGTGTAAGAATCTCTTCTTTATGTGCACATTTGAGTGGACATGATGGGGACTCAATATTCTTGAATCACCACTCTTCAGATGGATAAAAGTGGCTATGCTGTGCCATTGGGAGTAGAGCTGCTGCAGACAGAACTGGAGTGAAACCACATATATGCAGCTGGCTGGGCAGTGTGTCTGAGCAAGGACCTCTGGGCAGGACCTATGGGCAGGGGATGTCCCAGTTGTGGTGTAGATTCTATGACACAGAACTGGAGGCCAGGATGGACTGGGAGCAGACCGTGATTCAAATGCACAATCCCTCACTGCTCCTACAGACATTTAGAAGATGTTTTGAATATGTTTCTACATTTGCTGTGAATGCTTTCATGACATATAAGTGTGTTCATGCTTTTATTAAATAACTTATACCACTTAAGTTCTTAAGTTGTTGTTGTGGACATTTTGGGTCCCGTGTCTAACTATTCTAGAACATCCAGCTGCCTTTGGAAGTTTTACTATTATTTTGTGCCCTCAACTATCAGCCTTCCTGCCATTTGGCTGGGCATTTTCTCTGTTCCATGGATCTTTTCACTCCCTTCTTTTGCTCTTATTCTCTCCCCAAACATCTCCTGTATTTTTTGAATGCAAGGTAGTTTATTTTTTATCCTCAGTTCTTCTCTCCAAACAGAAGTGGCTTATTGCTGATCTACCAAGTAAAGTTAAGTGCTTTCTTTCATGACCAATTCTAAAATATGTGTCTCAAATTTACATAATTGTATCTTAACACAAGCAAGGTACTGTATTTGTGCAAGACAGAATATGGGTCCTTTCTAAGATGCTTACAGTCTTTTACAGTAGAGGAGTATGGTTAAAATACCCACAGTAATTATGTTCAGAGGGTAAAAGAGCCCTACAGAGCTTTTGAGGACCAGTTGCTCTGAGAGTTCCCAAAATTTCAGTGAAGGAATAGAAGCTACTTCTTCTGTGTGGAGGGAGAGGGGCATGCAACAGCAATTATATATAGTTAGGTGAGAATATTGAATATTGAGGATGAAATAGGGTCCTGCAATGACAGACTCGAAAGTTAAGAGCCTGCTTCCATAAGTAAGTGTAGTTCAACCAGGGCTGATTCTTATTGGTTGAGGTGTCTTATTCATGCTATATAAGACTCTTCTATCCTACACTCCATTAATAATTGCTTAATTATTGTCGAGAGCATGAGTTCTCAGCTTGTGGGTCATGCTTTGGGGGATCGAATGACCCTTTCTCAGGGGTTGCAAAGCAGATGTCCTGAATATCAGACATTCATATTATGATTCACAATAGTAACAAAATTAAGTCATGAAGTAGCAATGAAATACTTTTATGGTGGGGAGATCACCACATCATAAGGAACTGGATTAAAGGGTGACAGCATTAGGAAGGTTGAGAACCACTGGTCTAGAGTATTTGGTGTGTGTTTAAGTTTTCAGTGAGTGTGTTTAATCACAAAGACAATCGTAGCTTTGTTCACCCCAGGTTTTGCTAAGAGGTAACTAAAGTCTGCTTTTGATACTCACACTTTTATTCATCCCTCCCATATGAGCAGGAGAATAGTGATTTGATGGAGAGTCCCTGATAGACAGGCGATATTGAGACAGGGTTGCTGTGAGGGCACCACAATGAGAAAGAGTGGGATTACCTTGAAAAAAAAAAAAAAAAGAATGCTGAGCTCCTAATCTAACCTTCCACTGAAGCTATACTATGTACATGAACATTAATCTGGTTTATGATTTTAATATAACATTGGATTTAAAGTTTTTTTTATTGTGTCTATCTCTTAAGACTTTCTGAGGTCACTTGAATAGCAGATATAAAGCTTAGGTTTCAATGGTATGAGTGTGGCTACCATATTATATGTCACGGTAGATTAAGACTGGGCTCCACACCCCCTATTCTACTCCAAGTAGAAGAAGATGAGCATCGAAGAATCTCCAGTGGGGGATGATTGAATTAGTGGCAAGCCTATATCTAGGCAAGAAAAACTCCTTGCTTCAACTGTAGACAGAATGCTGTCCAAAAAGGACAAAATTTGGAAGCAGGTAAGTTGACAGCCTAGCTCTGCCAAGACAGGGTAGGCAAGTCCTTCATAATTCATGCTCTACAATCAATGTCTGTCAGAGAAATGGGCCAAATGGCTGAAGATTGATGCTTTAATGTATGGAGAGAAAATGGGAACTGTCCAGGCAGCCACTGGTATGTCATTTCTTAGTTTTGGAAACTGTGGGCCCTGCACTTCCTATATAATCAGATATATTTATCCCTCTCAGGTCTCTGAGGTGGTTGAAGAATAGATAGCTAGAGTCTCATAGTTAAATTTTGAATTGTTTAGGAATCAAGAGGGTGTTCTGGATCTAAGAAGATGTTTTTAAAATTATGATGCAAGTTAGTATGAAAGCTGAGTTAGATATAGAACTTTAAACTCATGGAGATGGTTAGATAGTAGAATGCTAAAGTCAGGTGCCAAATACATATGGACTGGACATTGGGAATGTATGCTAAGCCATATAACTCTCATAATTGTGGCCGATTTATTTCTGTTGGTTTTGTATTGTATTTATTGTTATAAGAGAAAGAACCATTTGTTGAACTGAAAGGGGAAGCTGTTGGGAGGAAAAAGATATACCTTTAAATTAAAAAAAGGGAAGAAGATGGAGGATTGAGGGGGAAGAGGGTGGGAGGGTGGGACTGAAGGGGGAAGTAGGGAGGGGATTGCGATTGAGATGTAACTTGAAGAAATAAAACAAAAAACAAAACAAACAAACAAACAAACAAAAAAACCCCAAGACCTGAACAGTGACAGCACCAGTGGACATGCTCACACAGAGAGAAAAAATAGCACTTGAGACTCAACACTATCAATGAACTATGGACAAAGTAGGGAAACTGAGAGAGGGAGAAATAATCTTTCCAACAGAAGAGCCTGCTTTAAAAAAAAAAAAGGGGGGGGGAGGAAGATGGCGGCGACCTACACTAATGCATTTTGAATGCGGGGGGAAAAAAGAGCCATAAAAATCACAGAGTTATTGGGCACTGTGCAAAAACCGGAGGGGCTAGACCCTCCCAGGAACACTCACAGCTCCCAAGGGACTGTTAAAAGTCCCAGGGTAAGGCTCTCTCCCCATTTTTCGCAGACACAGAAGCCACTAAACCCGGGATTCGGGAACTCCCATTTGGAGAGGCGCCTGGTAAGATCGATCCCAACACACAGCAGGCAGGATCAGAGGCCACTTGGCATTAGTTCACTAGCCTATTGGACTCCCCATGCCTCAGGTAGAACTTATACCCACTTAAAAAATGTTGCGAGATAGTGGAAGTTTTAGCAAGGAACAAACAGGGGGCTCAGCGGGTGGTCCGCAGCCGCTTGTGAAGCGGAGGGCGGGAGGTTCAGACAGAGCGCAGAAACTGGGAACACAAAGGCGGGTGGGAGGAGCCGAATCCCGTCCACTCACGTCAGCGCAGCTGGGGAGGGAGCACGGCTGGCAGGGCAAAATCCCCGCGAACCCACGGCAGGACAACTGGGGAGAGAGTCAGGCGTGGGCTGGGCCAGGGATCCGCGCACCCACGGCTGAGCTGCTGGGGCGAGAGGTCCACTCAGGCGGCCGGGGGATCCAGGGCACTGTGCACCCACGGCCGAGCAGCCAGGGAGGGAGAGCTGCGGCTACACAGACAGGGAGGGAATCAGACTCAGAGGCCAGGCCTGTGGTGAGAAGCCTAGTGAGAAACCAGAAATTGGGACCATAGCTGTATTCTGGAAAATCCAGACATATTAGGTGTGGAGCCAGACCCTGTCAGCCTCCATCACGACAAACAAAGACCACAGAATCTGTGCCTGGGCAAACAGGTCAATACCATCAGAACCATTACAGGCTGATAACTCAGAGTGCAACATAGAGAAGTCTGAATTGGGAGCAGTGAAACAATTCCGGTCCATTACTCACAACCTGGGATTAGGCTGCAGGAGCTCACAGTGCCTCAGACGATTAAAACCACAGTGACCCTGAAATCCCCCTGTAAGCAAAGACAGATAGCCAAGTAACTCGTCCCCTGCACCAAAGCATCCACTGTGGATCCAAGCACAGAAAACGACAAGAACAGACAGCTAAACACACCCAATGGCCAAAGGTCAAAAAAAAAATAGAAATCAAGGAAATATGACGCCAACAAAGCAGAATTATCCTAGCTCATCCAATTCGGATGACCTCACACCAAAAGAATCACATGAAAACGTTGACAATTCTGCATTATGGAAAGTGACAGAGTCCCTGCAAGAAGCACTTAAATCTATGAAGGAATTCAAAGAAGCCACAATTCTACAACTCAAAACAAGGAACAACACCATTAAAGAGCTCCAAGCCAAGGTGACAGAGCTTGAAGAGGAAAAGGAGAAGGCTATGAAAGATTTTCATACAAAAACAAGCAAGCTGGAGAAGGAAATGTACAAAACGAACAAAACCATACAAGACATGAAAATAGAAATAGAAACAATAAAGAAAACACAGTCAGAGTTAAAAGAGGAAGTGGAGAACCAAGGGAAGAGAACAGGAACTACAGATGTGAGTATCAACAATAGGATGCAAGAGATGGAAGACAGGATCTCAGGCATGGAAGATTCAGTGGAAGAAATCAGTACAACATCCAAAGAAAATGAGAAGGCTAAAAAATCTCTCACCCACAACATCCAAGAAATCAAGGACTCAATGAAAAGACGGAACCTAAGAATTATAGGTATAGAGGAAAGAGAGGACTCCCGACTCCAAGGTCCAGGAAATATCTTCAACAAAATCATAGAGGAAAACTTCCCAAACCTGAAAAAAGAGATGCCAATAAAAATCCAAGAGGCTTACAGAACACCAAACAGATTAGACCAGAAAAGAAACTCCTCTCACCACATAATAATTAAAACTCCAAATGTACAGAACAAAGAAAGAATATTAAAAGCTGTAAGAGAAAAAGGTCAAGTCACATACAATGGCAGACCCATCAGAATTACACCTGACTTCTCCTCAGAAACTTTAAAAGCTAGAAGGGACTGGTCAGATTTACCACAAGTCCTGAGAGATCATAGGTGCCCAACCAGACTACTTTACCCAGCAAAACTCTCTATCAACATAGATGGAGAAAACAACATATTCCATGACAAAATCAAATTAAAACAATATCTACCCACAAACCCAGTCCTACAGAAAATCCTAGAAGGAAAATCCCAACCCAGAGAAGAAAACTCCACCCAAGAAAACAAAGGGAATAGAAAACCCCTCAGCAACTAAACCAAAAGAGGCACAGGACCACCACCTATACCAAACTAATGGGAAATAACAACCCCAGGTCACTAATATCCATCAACATCAATGGACTCAACTCCCGAATAAAAAGACATAGGTTTACACAGTGGATCCACAAGCAAGACCCTTCCTTATGCTGTATACAAGAGACACATCTAACTACGAAAGATAGACACTGCCTCAGAGTAAAGGGCTGGGAAAAGGTTTTCCAAGCAAAACCTTTTCCAGGAAGCAAGCTGGAGTAGCCATCCTAATATCAAGCAAAACAGACTTCCAACTGAAGTTAATGAAGAAAGACAAAGAAGGGCACTATATACTCATTAAAGGGAATATTCATCAAGAGGAAATCTCAATACTGAACATCTATGCCCCAAATACAAAGGCACCTACTTTCGTAAAAGAAACACTTCTAAAACTTAAAGCGCACGTCGATCACAACACATTAGTAGTGGGAGACTTCAACACCCCACTCACAACAAAGGACAGATCATCAAGACAGAAGACAAACAGAGAAATATTGAGTCTAACAGAGATCATGAAACAAATGGACCTAACAGATATCTACAGAACGTTTCACCCAAACACAAAGGAATACACCTTTTTCTCAGCATCCCACGGAACCTTCTCCAAAATCGACCACATAGTTGGTCACGAGGATAGACTCAATAGATACAAGAAAATTGAAATAACACCTTGTTTCCTATCAGACCACCCAGCAATAAAGCTGGTCTTCAACAGCAAAAGAATCAACAGAAAGCCTACACACACATGGAAATTGAACAGCTCCTTACTGGATGACCACTGGGTCAGGGAAGAAATAAGGAAGGAAATCAAAGACTTCTTAAAATCCAACGACAATGAAGACACAACATACCCAAACCTATGGGATACATTGAAAGCTGTGCTACGAGGAAAGTTCATAGCACTAAGTGCTTTCAAAAAGAAAGTTGTGACAGCTCATGTAAGTGAACTAACGGCTAAGCTGGGTGAATTGGAAAAAAAAGAAACAAACACTCCCAAGAAGAGCAGAAGGCAGGAAATCATCAAACTTAGGCCTGAACTCAACAACTTAGAATCAAAAAGAACTATACAAAGAATCAATGAAACCAAGAGTTAGTTCTTTGAGAAAATCAACAAAATAGACAGACCCCTAGCCAAATTAACTAAAAGGCAAAGGGAAAGAACCCAAATCAACAAAATCAGAAATGAAAAGGGAGAAATAACAACAGACATTGAGGAGATCCAGAAAGTATTCGGGCATTATTTTAAAAATCTATATTCCACTAAATTTGAAAACCTAAGCGAAATGGACAATTTCCTCGATAAATTCCACCTACCAAAACTAAATCAAAATCAGATTAACAGCTTAAACAGCCCAATAACACCCAAGGAAATAGAAACAGTCATTAATAATCTCCCAACCAAAGAAAAGCCCAGGGCAAGATGGCTTTAGCACGGAATTCTACAGGACCTTCAAAGAGGAACTAACACCATTACTTTTCAAACTCTTCCACCACATAGAAACAGAAAGAACACTGCCAAACTCATTCTATGAGGCCACTGTCATTCTGATTCCTAAACCACACAAAGACCCAACAAAGAAAGAGAACTTCAGACCAATCTCCCTCATGAACATAGATGCAAAAATGCTTAATAAAATACTAGCAAACCGAATTCAAGATCACATCAAAAGTATCATACACCATGATCAAGTAGGCTTCATCCCTGGAATGCAGGGATGGTCCAATATACGAGTCTATCAATGTAATTCACCACATAAACAAGATGAAAGAAAAAAAAACACATGATAATATTGCTAGATGCAGAAAAAGCATTTGACAAAATCCAACACCCCTTCATGCTAAAAGTTCTGGAGAGAACGGGCATACAAGGACCATACCTAGAAATAATAAAGGCAATATACAGCAAGCCAGTGGCCAACATCAAATTAAATGGAGAGAAGCTTGAAGCATTTCCTCTAAACTCAGGGACAAGACAAGGATGTCCACTTTCACCATATCTCTTCAATATAGTACTTGAAGTCCTTGCTAGAGCAATAAGACCACTAAAGGAGATCAAAGGGATAAAAATTGGAAATGAAGAAGTCAAATTATCCCTATTCGCAGATGATATGTTAGTATACATAAGTGACCCCAAAAACTCCACCAAAGAACTCTTACAGCTGATAAACAACTTCAGCAAGGTGGCTGGATACAAAATTAACTCAAAAAAATCAGAAGCCCTTCTTTATACAACAAACAAATATACTGAGAAATAAATAAGGGAAACAACCCCCTTCACAATAGCCACAAACAACATAAAATACCTGGGGGTAACTCTAACCAAGCATGTAAAGGACCTATATAACAAGAACTTCAAGCCCCTGAAGAAAGAAATGGAAGTGGCCAGTAGAAGATGGAAAGATCTCCCATGCTCATGGATAGGTAAGATCAACATAATAAAAATGGCTATCCTACCAAAAGCAATATATAGATTCAATGCAATTCCTATCAAAATACCAACACAATTCTTTATAGACCTGGAAAAAGCTATTCTCAACTTCATATGGAACATCAAAAAGCCCAGAATAGCTAAATCAATCCTGTACAATGAAAAAACATCTGGAGGTATCACCATCCCAGATTTCAAGCTGTACTACAGAGCAACAGTAATAAAAACAGCATGGTACTGGTATAGAAACAGACCAGTGGATCAATGGAATCGAATTAAAGACCCAAACATGGACCCACACACTTATGGCCAACTAATCTTTGACAAAGAAACCAAAACCACACAATGGAAGAAGGACAGCATCTTCAACAAATGGTGCTGGTCCAACTGGATGTCCACTTGCAAAAGAATGAAATTAGATCCATACCTATCACCTTGTACAAAACTTATTTCCAAGTGGATCAAAGACCTTAACATAAGGCCGGCCACACTAAAGACACTAGAAGAAAAAGTAGGAGAAACCCTCGAACTCATTGGCACAGGTGACAACTTCCTGAACAGAACACCAACAGCTCAGGATCTGAGATCAACAATCAATAAATGGGACCTCTTGAAACTGAAAAGTTTCTGTAAGGCAAAGGACACTGTCATTCGAACAAAACGGCAACCAACAGACTGGGAGAAAATCTTCACCAACCCCACATCTGATAGAGGGCTATTATCTAAAATCTACAAAGAACTCAAGAAACTAAATGCCAAGAAACCAAATAATCCAATCAAAAAATGGGAGATGGAGCTAAATAGAGAATTCACAAAGGAGGAATTCCTAAGGGCTGAGAGGCACCTGAAGAAATGTTCAACATCCTTAATCATCAGAGAAATGCAACTCAAGACGACCCTGAGATTCCACCTAACACCTGTTAGAATGGCTAAGATAAAGAGCTCAAATGATA
The DNA here is from genome assembly GCA_907164525.1 of Lophiomys imhausi. Classification (NCBI taxonomy): domain Eukaryota; kingdom Metazoa; phylum Chordata; class Mammalia; order Rodentia; family Muridae; genus Lophiomys; species Lophiomys imhausi. Next base: position 4,975,246 of record CAJQZJ010034157.1, on the reverse strand, counting down.
GCGCATGCTGGCGAGGGTGTGGAGAAAGGGGAACCCTACTCCATTGCTGGTGGGAGTGCAGGCCTGTGCAACCACTATGGAGGTCTGTCTGGCGATATCTTAGAAATCTAGGAATAACCTTGCCTCAGGATCCAGCCATACCACTTCTGGGTATACACCAAAGGACACCTCACGGAGACATAGGGAAGTCTCCTCATCTATGTTCATTGCAGCCTTATTTGTAATAGCTAGAAATTGGAAACAACCCAGATGTCCCTCAACTGAGGAATGGATTAAAAAATTGTGGTACATCTATACAATGGAATATTACTCAGCTCTCAGAAACAATGAAATCATGCAATTTGCAACCAAATGGATGGATCTAGAGGAGTTCATCCTGAGTGAGCTAACCCAGTCTCAGAAGGATGCACATGGCATCTATTCACTTATAGTAGGATTTTAACTATATCGTACAGGATATCTGTACTACAACCAACACACCAAAAGGAGCATGGACATAAATTTTTTTTTATCTTTTTCTTTTTCCTTCTTTTTTTCTTTTTTCTTTTTCCTTTTCCCTTCTCTTTTTCCTCTCTTTTTTTGTGGATATTCTTTGTTTTTGTGGGTTTGTGTGTTTGTTGGTCTTTTTTTTTAGTATTCCCCCAGTAGCAAGGAGACACCTTTCACTGGCAGTACTGCCTCGTAGGCCCCCAGAGAATGAAGAGGCTCTTGGCCCTCGTATGACTCCTGATCTGTGGTGAGAGACTGTTAGGCAAGGACACTCCATCCCAGAGGAACAAGATGGAAGGGTCAGGGGGTAGAGCATGGGAGGGTGGGGCTGGGAAGTGGGGAAAAGAGGACAATATGATAAGATTCTAATCTGAAGCAACAAACAAATAAATTTATTAACTAAAAAAAAAAAAAAAAAGGCAGGGGGCAGGGCTGAAACACTGTGAATGGAACAGAGGATACAGCCATTTGGCCTGGTTTTGCAGACCTCCAGGTGTAGAGAAGACGTGGAGCTAAGGTAAAATACAAGAGAATTGTGGTATTGGCCCATGCCTTTGACTTCAGCGGAGACGGGGGGAGCACTGTAGAGTTGGTGGTCTTATGTATTCTGGAGTCATACTGAGCGGGGTGGTGAGGGTGCATACTCTTGGTCCCACCATTCAAGAAGAGTACACCCTTGGTCCCAGCTCCTAGCACACTGGAGACAGAAACGGGCAGATCCCAGAGCTCAGGGTCAGTCTGATGCAGGGCAAACTCTAAATAGAGAAAGACTTCGATCCAGGAGTGGTGGAACACATCTTTGATCCCTTCAGATGGGAAACACAGGTCTCTAATCCCAATAATTACAGTTCAGAGACACACACATGGGATTTGGAGGGACCTAGGTTTGGAGATTACTTACAAAAGGCCTTCTCGATGCAGGTAGATTGTCCTTTGGGATCTCAAAATATATACACCAGAGCTGGTTTAGCTCCAAGGTGACAGAATGATTTCTTCTTTAACCCGGATTGAAAGATAACGCTTTGTATGTTGTCAGAAGGCCAAATTTGCTTCAGGAGAAGTACTACCTAGCCCCCCCCCTAAAAAAAAAAAAGAGGGCAATTGTCCCAGGGTTGGGATTGGGGCAGGGCTCTGTTCTTATCTTTCCAGGAGAATCGAAGTGTCCATTAGGGGAGCCCGGGGACGGCTGGACAGTGGAAACCTCAGCAGAGAGCAGAATCAGGCACCAAGGAGGACGAGTGACCCAGTTGATTCTGCCTGGCAGACTTCCTCAACAGCTGTCTCCATCGGGGGCCTGTAACCATCACGGCAATCCAATGTCGCTGGGACCGTTCAGCTCTACACAGTGCCCCAGCAGGAACCTCAGTGAAGCCTGCAAGATCAGCTTCTGCCTACAAACCCCTTATGTCATCTAAACAGCTGAGAAGAGAAGGACTGAATATAAAAGGAGTGTACTAACATTTTTAACCATTTTTTCCATTTGAGTTCGGGCCCCAAACAGGTCTACTACGACCCAAATCAGCAGGAAGTCACTTTAAGAGAGCGACGTCCTATGCCCAGAGGGTGGGGAAGGTGTTTCTCCGCCCTTCTTTTTGGTTATTTGAAGGATAACTGAAAACTCCGATATTTAGGGGAAGAGATTACCAGCTGATAAATGGTCCTGTTTAATGGGTTTTGGAGGTTAGCCCCAGGGACTTCCTACTTTTCCTTTTCTGTATCCTTCTTCCTCTCCTATGTAGGAGTGCATAGGCTTGAGAAAAATGAGATATAGACATAGCACAGGAAGGTCCAAGAAGAAGGGACAGATTATTGAATATGCCCTTATACCTTTGTATATTGATACAAAATTAGTAGTTTATTTTGCTAAAGTGGTATTGACCATTGTTTAATGTGCAAAAATATGATTGTATTGGATTACATCGGTATTGATCTTGGTATATTGATACAAAATTAAGATTATAGTTGGCCACAATGGTATTGACCCTTGTATATGGACGTAATGTTAAGATTGTATTGGGCTACATAGGCATTGATTTTTGTATATTGATACATAATTAAGAGTATATTTAACCACAATTGAATAGATCTTTGTATATTGATACAAAATTAAAGGTAACGCTTCCTAATGGTATCATACCTAGAGATACTTAAAAATAAAATGTGAAGCTCTGGCCTCTTGATACCAACTGTCTAAAACGGTCTAGGATAGTTAAGTAAAACAAACTCTTAGTCATGCAAACATGTCACTTTGTTAGCTACTATGACAGTCTATCACAGATATTCTCTAAACTACCCAGTAATCAAGTTGCTAAGAGACAAGCAACATTTGTTTATCTAAATACAAGAGATGGATAGGGCATCTTCAAAAACCCCAAGAGATCTGCAGAATATGGCATTCAAAGATGTTATCTTAAATCAAGATTTTCTTTTTTTTTTTGATATCGAGACATATCAGCGCCTGACAGCACCCCCTATTCTACTCCAAGTAGAAGATAAGCATCGAAGAACCTCCACTGTAAGATGGTTGAATTAGTGCAAGCCTATCTCTTGGCATGAAAAAA
>CAJQZJ010034157.1:4916306-4971796 GCA_907164525.1 Lophiomys imhausi | reverse complement strand
GGGGGGAGGGAGGGAGGGAGTGTTTCAGGAGAAGAAACAGAAGCTTGTCTCCCTAGAGAACACAGAGTCAGTGGCAGCCTCATTCTGATGGCAATTCTGGGAGGAAGCCAGTGTCGCAGGGCTTAAAAAAACAGCTGCTTTGTGGGGAAAGGAGGGAGGCATCAGGGAAGAGGAGGAGACTAGCCAAGCAGAAATACAGAAAATGTTTTTTTTTTTTTCTTTTCTGTTGAGGTTTTTGAGGTTTCATTGTTTCTAAAATTTTTTATTAAGGTTTAATGCAGATAGGTAAAGTACATGTATTATAAATATAAAACCCCAAAATATATAAATCTTAAGGTAGAGTAACTAGCTTCACAGTAGTAAAGATACAATTTTTTTGCTACTGACAATTGGATTGTGAAAGGGAAATGAATCAGAAAAATCGCTTCCCCAAAGGACTACTGTCTTGTTGTCCCAAGCACAAAAAGAGTTCAGAAGAGGTGGGCTCTTGGTGGTCTCTGGCTTATGGCATCATCACACCAATACTTCCATGTAAACCCCACTCAGATCAAGAGGTCCTAATTCCCTCATTACCGTTTACTAAGATGCCCGATCATGACGACTGATCTCAACTGTCAGCTTGACTGTACTGAGAAATATCTATGGGATTAGTAAGACCACCTCATGTGTATCTGTAAGGGTTTTTACAGGGATCTTCAACTAATCAAAGAAGGCCCACATTGAGTGTGGGCAACACCGTCCCACAGGTTGGGGACCCAGACAGCACTGAAGAGGGAGGGGAAAGCAAGCTAGTGCATCCGTGGGCTCTCTTTTTCTCCTGCTGCATTGAGATGAACAGCCTTCTTTTCCACAAGTTCTCACTGCCATATTCACCTTTGCCTCAGGCCCCAAACGAGAAAACCAGCCAATTATGGACTAAAACCTCAAAAACAGTAAGTCAAAACAAATATTTCCTTCCTTAAACAAATTTCTTCCAGGTACTTGTCAAAATCGCAAAAAGTCTAATTAATAATTCACCATTCTGAGTCCTATTACCATGAATTATTTTCATATGTCTTAAACATGCTACAAGAGTAAATCTATGTATGCACTTTTTATGTCTCTTTCCTTTTTCAAAATATAATGATTTTTTTAATTCCTGAAATTTTTTTACTTTATTTTAAAAAAGTATTCTTTCATAATTTTATATATGAATAGGATGTGTTTAAGTCATATCTACCCCCATAGTTCTCCCTCCAAGTCTTGGGTCTACTCTCCCACATCCTCTCCTAACCTCATATCTCCTTTTCTCTTTCTCCTCTCTTTCTCCTGTTCTTTTTCTCTCTCTTGTACTTTCTCTCTTTCATTCAGTCTCTCTTTCTCTGCACACACACACACACACACACACACACACACACTCACACATCCACATCCACACACACACACTTATACACACACATACTCACATATACATTCACACAGACACACACACACACACACACACACACACACACACACTTACACTTCATACATGTATTATCCATCTATTATGTTTTCCATCCAGTCTCTCTTCAGTTTCTTGTCCTATAGTTTTGTGTTTTATTTTTTACTTATTCTTTTCTTGTACATGGCATCCCAACTGCAGGTTTCCCTCCCTCAATTTCTAACATCCTTCCTATGTCACCTCTCTTGTCCCCCAGATCCACTCCTCTATTTCCCTTTAAAAAAGAGCAGCCATCCCAGGAATATCAGCCAAATGGAGCATAACAAGTTAAAGCAAGACTAGGCACAAACCATCATATCAAGACTGGATGAGGCAACTCAAAAGGAAGAAAAGGGTCTCAAGAGTAGGGAAAAGAGTCATATATAGCCTCACTCCCATTGTTAGGAGTCTCACAAGAACACCAAGATACATAACCACAACAAGCATGCAGAGGACCTAGCGTAGACCATGCAGGCTCTGTAATTGCTGCTTTAGTCTCTGTGAGCCCCTATGAGCACCGTGTAGTTGATTCTGTGGGCCATGTTCTCATGGTGTTCTTGATCCCTCTAGTTCTTACCCTTCCTCCTTCTCATTCATGGGTCTGTGCACCTGCTTCCATTAGATTTTGGAGAAATCTCTGTGGTGATGATTGGGGTACATACCAATCTATGGATACAGTAGAATATTGTTAGGAATCATTTCATTAACCTTTTTTTTTTGACAGTCATGTTTGTTTATATCCTAAGTCTCTGGGATATTCAGCCTTTCCTTCCTGGCCACCCAGGGGACTTCTAAATGGCTCAGCCATTAAAGGCTCAGCCCATAGCCTATAGAATTTTCATGTTTTATTCATCTTTTCCTAATAAGTGCTTAGAAGGCTTTGACATTTCATTTTTGTTACATATGGATTTGGGAGCTATCTCTGCTTATGATCTGTATGATGGCTTGACCATGAGTCAAACCAAGAGGCATTTTAGGAGATTAAATGTTCTATGACAGTCTTAACTACATTTTCACTTCTAGCCAAAAAGCATTATTAGAATTGCATACGTATGTGAAGTTGTTTAAGGATGGATTTAAACAATTAATATAAATACATTTTTGGAAATAATTATTAGTATAACTAAGCAAGGTAAATACAAATATATATTTGGTATGGCTCTGTTAGGTTAGGTTTCACTGTTCTGAGTGAAAATTTCAGGGTGATAAGACATATATAGCTATTGGTTATTGTTTTTAATTTTTGTCAATTTATAGATAGTTCTTCTACTCCATAGGAATGTTCCTCCATCAAATCTACTTTCCTACCTTCTCCTTGTTAGAAAGCTCAGATTTAGAGGTCTTGAACAATATGAGTCAAACTCAGGGTTGTAGGTTCTGAAGGTAGCATGTTAATTATGTAGTGACCACGCTGGCACTTGATAGAATCCCAAGACTTGAATTATAAAAGAATGTTTGTAAGCTACTGCTATCTGACACATTTTGACCTTAAAATATTATGTTTTGGACTTCCTGAACCAGGTCCTTTTTCTTTTGTCTTCGATTTATGAATGCATAAAGTCTTCTCAGTATATCTAACTCCCCATTAACTGAATATATTATGGGCATCCATGAAGGCTCTGAAAAAGAAGAGAGACATTGTTCCTGATCACATGGAACTCACTCTGGACAATTTTATGAAGGATACTTAAACAGCCCATAGGAATAGGAACAGGCTTATACAGGCATGTATATTTCACACGATTACAAAATCAATCACTATCTAGCTCTGGGTTCTTCCCTCCCACACTTTCTGTGTCCTCAGACATTACTTGATGTTCTAGTTTATTTTTTATCTACTAGTTTTTCTCAACACTATTTACACACCAGCTTTTCTTCCTCTTATTAATACCAAAGAGAAAGCCCCTTCTGTGACCATGCTTCCTGAACTTCTCTCTAAACTCCTCCACACTCATAGCCCACACTATGGAGAGTGCATCCCCTCCTGCTCCTGCCTGTTCCCTCAGCCTTCAGCATCCTTTTGTACCCTTGCTATAGACTTAGCCAAACACCTGTAACATTGGTGCATTTGGTGGGTCTTCTTGAGGGAGGTGGTTGTAAATAAATTGTAAGGTGTTTTCATAGCATGCACAAAGCCTGATTCTGTCTACAGGGATCAGTCTATTTCTATTACTCTGTCTCTCTCTTTCCTGTTTGTTTCTTCCACTCTAATCTTGTTCTTATTTAGTCCTCCAATTTTTAGTTTGGCTGTCACTTACTTTCCTTTTCCTCTGTCTAGTTCCAGTTAAGGGCCCAATTCACCTGTTCTCACAGCTCTGTGGTAAGAGTTTTGTTTGTTAGAAAACAAACAAACAAACAACAACAAACAACAAAAACAGTTGTGAGAATGTCTTTGTTTAATCCCAGGTGTGAGGCTGCTTGAGTTAAGACCACAGGTGTAAACTATTAACTGGCTCCTGAGTTAGCAAGGTGTGGCTTAGCCAGTTGAGCAAGTTTAACTGGGAGGACTTGAGAGAGGGATAAAAAGCCAGAGCCCAGAGGAGGTGGGGGAGCTACAGCGGAGAAAGAGAGGGCTACAAAGATGAAAGAAGTTGCTGTACCTCTGAAATGCTGTTGGTTCTTCCTGCTGCTGTTTCCTGGTTTATTGGTTTGCTGGACTTACAGAGACTGGTATTGCCCATAAAGAACCTGACACCCTAATCAGCAGGAAGTAGCTCAAAGAGACTTCTGTCCTTTTTCCCTTTAACCTTCCTTCTCTCTCACAGTGTTGGGGGGGGGGTTGTTGGAAGGAATGAGGGTTGGAAGGGAGATAGAGTAAAAATAAATTAGAGTATATTATAAAACAGAAATAATAAAAGCCACAGTATTTTACAGCTCCTAACATATTTGGCTCAGATCTGTATATTGAATTTCACAGTAGTCCTTGTGAGGGCAGGGATAGGGGTGTGCTTGTCAGTCTCCCCGATTTTTCCCAAGTGTCCAACATTGTAGACAAATGCCTAAGGTTTTACAACAAAGATGCCCACATATTTCCATATAAACTTTGATTTGAAAGAAAAATGTGAGAATTCTTTTGCTGAGACATTGTGTTTTCATACAGTGATGTCTATCAGACACAAGATTCATTTTTGTCTACTGTTAACTTTTTTTCCTTTTGTCTCCCTCTTTACCCTTTCTTTCACAACTCTCCCATAACTAGATGAGCACATGATGAACTGTAGGGAAAAGAAGCAAATGGATTTTGCACTTCCTGAAAGTAGAAGTGGAGAGGAAGAATTCCCTTCAAGATTTTACATGAGCAGCCTGCAGGTCCCAGTAGGCTGAAGAATCTTTGATGGGTTTTATGGCCTTTTTATTGTGGGGATTTGGAGGCTCTTGGGCTTCTCTGAGAAATGTCATCATTTTATCAACAGATAATATACTCCAAATACCACAGGATCTTGTCTCTAGTGGTGAAATTGCTTTAAGGAGTCTCTCTCTCTCTCTCTCTCTCTCTCTCTCAGTACTTTGCATCACATAATTGGACAACTGCTCTTTCATATAAATTTCCAAGAATTTGATCTTAAACAAATAGGAATATGGCCAATAGCTTACTTTTCATCAAATTGCATGCTTTGAATTGCTCCTGTGTCTTCCACATTAGAAGTGTTATTATGTCCACTATTCTATATTTATTGTAAACAATGACTAATTTATCTCTCACCAGTCCTGAAATAGATACAGATATTATCATCAATAACAATGAAGAAAGAAGAAAACAGAAACACAGAGAGTTGTAATAACTTGTCCAGTGTCACTTGTCTGGTGAATATTGAACTCACCCTGTAGAACTCATTTAAGTTGCATTTAGGAATCCAGGCTCAGTTAAGCTTTTGTTGGCTTCTCTATCATTCTTTACATCTTCTGAGCCTTGATCATATCCTGTGTTTGTCATATTATAAGCTTTCATAAATGTTTAATGCTACACAAATCCTTTTAGCATTCTGCCTTTGATAAACAAAATAGCTTTCATCTAGTCCATTTCCTTGAATTGGACAAAACCAGACCCTTCCCTTTATCTACTGTTTTCCTGTGATAACTCCGGAGTCTGGTTAAGGAAATAGCAGGAATTACATTGTAATGTAAAGCCAGCATGTGGTGGGGCGTCTTCAAAATATCTGCCAGAATACAGCTTGAGAAACATGCTATAGTCATGGGTCACAAAGCAAACATAGACATCACAGAGCAGACTGCCCGAGCATGACAAACATTTGAATATAAATTACAAGAGGCGTTGCAGACACAGCATAAAAGAAAGTCCAATTAACAAAACTAACCATATGCTACCACCAGAATTGTTAGACACAGTGGAAAACACACACGCAGTAACTGCAAAGAAATCTCAGATGAAACAACTTCATCAGAGAAACTGGAAGCAGAGCCAAACTAAGATAAAAGGCATTCTCTGTAGAGTCATTTTGTGTCCCGTAATAAAATTGCCATTACAGGTATATACACCCTCAAGCACCAAACAAATTGTGGTAGAGACTAAAGCACGCAATAAGCTTTTGGATCTGTTTTCATTATTACCACGGAGCTTGATTCATTTAGTAACGATTTTAAAGGTGGCATTGACAGTTGATAAAGAGCACAAACTTTAGAACCAGGCACACTGGGTCAAAATCCTATTGGTGCTGTGTTAACAGTGTGATTTCATTTCAATATATTTAGTCTGCATCAGTCAATATGCACAGAAGTGAAGATAGCACTTACTGCATCATTTTTTTGTCAGATTAAAACTAGTAATGAACCTAAAAGGCATAGCAAAGTGTTTGTTGAGAATAAATATTTGTTCCTTAAATTAAAAAAAATCACTTAATATTTAAATGTAAATTGGAATCAGTATTTTGAGTTGTTGACTGGTTTAGCTGAATAAAAAAGGAATCCATCTTGGAGAATTCTGTCCTTGGTATTTTACTATCATTGTCAAAGTAGGGACAATTGATAGGTCATCACATTCATTTGTAAGTTTATTATTCATTCATTCACTCAATTAACATCATTTTCAGGAGCTGGACACATTGTTGCAGATGCTGAAAATACAAAACTGCTTGAAACACAACTCCCACCCTCAAGGATATGTCCAGCTTGTTTGAAGAGATAGCTAGAAAGTGGAATATATAATAAATACTGTAAGAATTAAAACTGATTCATGTTTCAGCACTTTGAGAGGGAATATATTTGTTATGTTTACAGGGGTTCAATGGAGAGTCACTTGTAGTAGAATGAGAAGGTTTGATAGTGACTTTAGAAAAATAAAAAGAATTAGATATGCATCAACCCATGCAAGTTTTATTGGGAAAGTAATAGACCATTGATCTCTGGGACTATCCTTGAACTTCTAATTGCTTCCTGAAGGAAGGAAAAAAAGATCCTCTTTCTTGTTTTTTTTTTTCCTTTTGTTATCCACAGCTTTGAAAGAGTGTTCAATAAGTTTTAAATGTAGACATTTAAGAAACAACAGACTTTGGATTTTCTTTGGACAATGTGTGACTTTCCCTCAATTCCTGATGTAAACTTCAGGGAAATCACTTAATTTATTTGAGCTTCAAGTTTCACCAGTAATATCAGAAATTATGTATCTCTTTTTTAGTTATGGGAAGTAGGTGTTTTTTTTAATAAGGCAAGCCTCAAGAAATTTGGGAATTAAATTTATTAAGTTATAAAATTAATATATAACATTTTCCAGTGACATTTCATTAAGAAATGTAGCAGGCTCAAAAGATTGCTACTCCTCATATGTAGAGTTTAGGCTCAGATAGTAGAAATATTGAGGCTTTATTCTATTTTCTCATACTTCCACTTCTTACTAAAAAATTTCCAATCCTTTAGAAAATTGGTTGCTAGAACTAATGACTCTTGGGAGAAAGGGAATTAGTCTCTCCCAGGAATAAGCGCTCTTATTGCTTGTTTCGTGCAAAGTGGTTAGCCTTGAAACATACAAACAATAAAAATGGACTCAACTGTGTGTGTGTGTGTGTACATATACTCATACATATGGAGTAAGTATGGGGAAAAATACCTTGTTGTTAGGATAAGCCAGTATTCCCATGGTAGCATATCTTAAAATTGTTAGTACAGAAAAATAAAACAAAAACAAAAACAAAAAAACCCCCAAACCCAAAAAAACCAAAAAAACCAAAAAAACCCCAAAACCAAACCTAACCAAACAAATATAAAAATCTGAGTTAAGGAAACAATGAGTTCACTAAAGAGGTGATTATATTATGGAGTCATAGAAGAATGAGGTTTTTAGCTCAAATGTTTGAGAGCAATTTCTTTTTGTTCATATGTTTGTTTTTGTTTTTCGAGACAGGGTTTCTCTATATAACAGTACTGGCTCTCCTGGAACTCACTTTATAGACCAGGCTGTCCTTGAATTCATAGAGATCTGCCTGCCTTTGTCTCCTGAGTGCTGGGATTGAAAGTGTGCGCCACTACACCTTGCTTTGAGAGGAATTTCAACTGGCTATATGTAATGCAGATTTATAGAAAGCATGCTAACTAAAAACTGATGGTTAATTTTATGTTTCAACTTGACTTCACTACAAAATTTCCAGATACTACATACAGCATTTTTATATGCATATATGTTACTACATATGATAATTAGAGGCATAGGAAACCAGGTGTGTAACCCGAAAGCCATAGAACTGGGGATGCCATTGACATAATGACACACTTCTTTCAAGTTCAAGGTCTTAGGAAGCTATACCACTAATATCCTTAGCAGGAAGATGGCTGCACCAGCTCAAGAGGAGAGAGCAAATTTGACCTTCCCCGTGGCTTGCCTTACCAAGGCCCTCTGCAAATTGGAGCATCCTCCACCCACATTGCAGAAGCTTACTTCTTGTGCTTGGGGACAATGCATTTGGTATACTGTTGAAATTGCTCATCTCTCCCAGAAATGACCTCAGATAGATGCATGTAATAATAATAAAATAATATATTATTATTATATATCATACAACATTAACTATAAATATGTAATATATTTAGTTATATGGCTATATATCATATAACTAATTATACATCTTATAACTAATGTAATATATTATATATTAGTTTCTCCCCTCCAGGTTATACATCACATGGTGGTTTGGGGTTAACTTAGAGTAGCTAATTGAGAGTCTGCCCTGCTAAGGGCTAAGCGTTAAAATATTAAAAGGTCTTGGTGTGTTTAATTATTGGGGAAAAGACTGCGGCGGCTTATATGCCCTCAGTCCAAGCAGTCCCGGGCTGTTGGATTCCCAGACTCCCCTTGAGCCCCGGCGAATCTCCTGCAAAGCCGCCAGTAATTCTACCGGCCTAATATAACAACTTATATTAATTAGCAGAGTTTAGGTTATAGGTGGTGTAGGCCACCTTTGGTCCCAGGGCTCTTTCTCCAGGATAAGTTAGGCAACCGGTGAAGGCACTCAGGCCAGGCCGCCTGCTCCTCTGCCAAGCCACCGGCTACTCCATTGGCCACTCTGCCAGCCTAATATTACAGTTTATACTTACTAATAACTAAATTAATTAATTAATTTGCAGTTTTCAGGTGGCACCCAACGTGGGGCATTATGGGTAATTTTATTTTCAAAACTATAGAGAAAACTGCAGATTTTGAAACTATGATGCCAGTTGTTGACAATATGGCAATGTTTACTGCTGACCTCTACACTGTTTTTCAATCAGACTAATGTTTTATGCTGTTTACTTTTTTAAAAAAATATTTTAATGCTTAGCCCTTAGCTGGGCAGACTCTCAATTAGCTACTCTAAGTTAACCCCAAACCACCATGTGCCTGTGAGTACCTTCCAGACTTTTCCAGACATCTGTCTCCTTCTGTCTCTCCTGGCAGAAAGGGGAAAGAGTCTCTGTGTGTGCGAAATTCCTGCTGATCTGAGGAAGTCCCGCCTTCCTATATTCTTTCTGCCCAGCTAATTGGCCATAAACAACTTTTATTAACCAATCAAGAGAATGCCTCAGAAGGGGCGGTAACCAGATCTCAGCATTGAATTCAATGTATCAGAAACAATATTAGGCCTTCCCTCAACAAGTATAATATATTATATGTTAATTATATCATGATGCTAATTAATTATATAATATGTGTATATAGAAATGAGGATAACACTCACTTCTTCATTGTTTTTTTGTCAGATTAAGAACTAATAATCTACCTAAAGGGGATAACAGAGCATAAATATTTGTACTATAATAAAAATTAATTATAATTATGTTAATTATATTAGTATGTTATATGACACAAAATATTAACATACAATATATTATATTATCAGATCATTATATAATCATATCCCATATTATGTTATCATACTATACTATACTATAATATAATAGCAATGTATTGTTATTATATGCCTATCTCTGAGGGCATTATGGTAGAGATGGGCATTTGTTGGTACACTGAGTACAGGAGGTAAGCATGTGTGATGTGCATGGAGAATGCTCCAATCTGCAGAGGTCCTTGGTAAGGCCAAGACACAGGGAAAGGTCAAATTTGCTCTCTCGAGCTGGTGCAGCCATCTTCCTGCTAAGGATATTGGTGATCGAGCTTCCCAGGACCTCGAACTTGGACAGAGAGTGCCATTGGTGTTCCTGGTTCTATGCCTTTGGGTTTATACAAGAACAACATCACTTGATTCCCCATGTGTCTAGTTTGCTAACAGCAGACTCTGGAATTTCATAGATCCCATAATCACATGAGACTGTCTCCTATGCTGGATATATATTGTAATGGCTCTGTTTCCCTCTTGAACATTGACTCATAGATCCTGATAGTTTATATAAAACATATATGAATTTTATTATAGTACTCAAGGTAATATCATGATGTCAATTTTGTTAAATTCTCATTTTTATTCTGAAAGAATTGATGCTTGTAGATGCTAAGCAGCTTGGCCAAGGTCATACACCTAATTTTGATGGATCTGAAATTTGAAAGCCAGAAATCACCCCTTGTCATGACACTTAGGAATGAGATTTTCATGGTTTTTAAGTACAATGTTAACAAATATTTGAGATGTTTGTGTTTTGTCAAAGCAGATTGAGGCAGACAAGGCAAAAATTGCACTAAATCTTTTGTGGGCCCATAGTATTCAGGGCTATTGTTAATAAATCACTCTAGCACAGTGGTTCTCAACCTTCCTAATACTACAACCCATTAATGCAGTTCCTAATGTTGTGGTGACACCCCAACCATAAAAGTATTTCATTGCTACTTCATAACTATAATTTTGCTACTGTTATGAATTGTAGTGAAAATATTTGATATGCAGGATATCTGATATGTGACCCCTGTGAAAGAGTCATTTGACCCACGAAGGGGTCATGACCTACAGGTTCAGAACTGCTGCTCTAGAACAATGACCCATAGAATATAAAGAGAAAGCAGTAAATTTGAAATACTAAATCTAAATATTTCTGGTTGAAATATTCATCAACCAGACTTGAATATATTTACCTCTTAAGTATAATCTTTATTTGATTTATTTGATTATAGGCCTAATCATTGTTTGAAAAATGAATGTAGCTTCTCAGTAGTAGCTTTAGGTAATTAAAAACTAACCGAATTTCTATTTCACACAGCAATTGCTGTGATGTGAGTTTGAAATGACTAAATTGGCCTGCTGCTTTGACTGCATATCAGAACATAGCTCTAGTGGATTACATGGTCTAACATTATGTGCTAGGAGGAGACAGTGGTTTAAAGACAAAAAATAGTTATCATATAAGCAAACTCAAACATTTATCTCTTTATTGAAAGACAAATTTCTTATGCACACACACATATGTGCACAAAACACTAAAATAACTTAAGCAGTACACACTAACAACAGTAAAAGGACTTAGCTGATTATATTTGTAAATTGTATATATATGTATATATATATATATGAAAAAATAATAATCAAAGAAAAAAACTGTGGATATGAAGGGAGTAAGGCAACCATGAGAGGGTCTTTCAGGGAGGAGGCGTGGGAGGCTTTGTATGAAGGAAAGGGAATAATATAATTATGTTTTTGTTAAAATATATATTCTTTATATTTCTTCATTTGCTCTCTATCCTCCCGGCTATCAGTTGCTGTCCCCACCTTGAATTACTTTCCTGAAGGATGTTTTATGACTTCAACAAAGTCAAATGTTCAGAAAGAGCTTTCATCATTATTTGGATGTGTTTGTCACTCAATGCACAGCCATTGCTCCAGACAAGGAGGGAGAAGCAGGAGTTGGCATTTGCCAGGGCGTCTCACAGTGGCAGGCTTCAGTGTTCATCCAGCCAAAACCACAAGACTAAAAATAATCCAATTAAATAACAGCAGTATTTCTTGAATTAGTGCAGAGCAGATGGTAGAGTCTCCTCCAGTCACCATTAATTAGTGTTCACTCAGTGCCCACAGAGAATGACTCTGGGTTACTGCTTCCTGGTGATACTGCTAAAACTCTGAATGGAAGAAAATTGTTTGGTCTTAGGGGGAGAAATCCTACTTTCCAGGAACTGGAATTGTTTCGCAAAATAAATCATTCCTGGAAATAGCAATACGATGGGTTTTATGATCACAACAGAGGATCTCAAGGATAAGAGAACTAAGAGTTCTCTCATTTAAGGATGATTTGAAATTGGCCATGTATCCCTCTCTACCACATATTAGGCCAGCAGAAATGCCCTGCTTTTTTTGTAAGACCCTAGTGGCCCTTCATCCATAAAAATATGGACACCAAGACTTTTTAATATTTAATGTTTTAAAGCTTAGGCCTCAACTGGATAGACTCTCAACCAGCTCATCTAAGTTAACATGACCAACTAGCCCCATCCAGGCATGTGGCTAGCTATACATATCAGGCCCTTAGTTACATCAGTCTCTTCTCGTGTCTCCTGGCAAAAAGGACTTTCCTCTTTCTTCTTCCCAGAGTTCCTTCTTCCCTAACAGGAAATCCTGCCTTCCACTTCCTACCCAGCTATTGACCATCAGATTTTTATTAAAGACATTCAGAGAATGCCTTAGGTAGTTTAGGAAGAATGGAGACACATCTTCACACAGTGTACCTAAACATGCTTTTTTCTTAATATTTCCTAAACATTTTAATTCTGTAAAAGCTTACCATATGTCTTGCATCTGTTTTCTTGACTTCTGAATGATACTGGCATACACATAAATAATATTTAAAGTTGATAGCATTATGCTCAAACACAATAATCTTTCTTGTGTATTTATGGATACTTGTTTTTCAAATGATATCAATTTGGTACAAATTTGGGGGAATCATTTTCCATGAAGTATTTTGCCTGTGATCATATGTATAGAGTAGACACATGGCTCTTGCCTATTTTCTTTGATGTCATGTTTTTGATATATTCCCATGGCAGAAATAAGGAACTTTAAAATTTCATAAGCATTTTTTTTTCACACTGTTAGAGTACTCATCATGGACACTGTTTCAAAGATTGGTTTGTTCATTTATTTTTAATACATTTAAAAATGACTACTAAATTCAGATCTCCACTTTTAAATTCATCCAACTTCACCATTTTTGGTTAAAAGAAAACATATATATATATATTTGGTACCATTGCTTGTCCATTATCCATGCTCCATTCCTCTGAAAATTGGCTCAGAAAGTGCAGAGATATCAATGTGCTTAGACGAATGTCCCAGAAGTATTTTATTCTTTATTTTAAATAGGAATGACCGGCAGTATTAAAGAGCATGTATTTGAGGAATTGTTTATGAGGATGTCTGTCTTCTCAAGGGGCTCCTCAGCTGCTGGCTGTTCTGCCATTTCAGCCTTCTATCCCTTGATGCTTTGCTTCATCCTTCACTGATTTAATTTTCTTGCTTTAATGCTGTAAGATGTGAATATCTAACTTCCTAGTACATTTTATTGCCTGTTTCTCTACTACGGTCTAAATAATACAAGATAGGAATTTTTGTCCATTGTAGCTACTAGACTGGGTCTGGATACTTAGAGTGCACACACATTTGCTGAAAGAATGAATCATGATAAGGAATTCGTTGACCAAATGTAATATGGAGAAGAATACTGAGGCTCTGGTTTGGAAGGCTAGAATGAGATAACCTTTTGTTTGGTTTATGTGGCAGTTTGTGGCTAAATTTGAAAGTACAACTAAGGGTGATAACTCATACTTTCAAAAGCAAAAAATGGTAAAGGATGAAACAAGAGAGTTTGGGAATATGAGAGGTAAAGAGTTTAATGAGATGTAATTGTAGAGATTTAAATGAAGAGATGTGCTTTTCTTTAGAATGGGAATGAGTGTTTTCACATATGAAAGATCAGAGCATTTGTGTTGGGAAATATGGAAATGTAAGAAACTCAAATCTTACTATTCCTGTCTCCAAGGAGGAAGAGGATGTGGGCAAACTGTTCAGCATGAGTACAGGAGAGGAGAAGAGGAACAGAGTGAGGGGGAGTTCCATGGCATTAGCCATGTTGGGGAATGGAAATGATACTGAGCTGGACAGAAATTGCTACTGATTGGAATGAAAGCCCTGGGTGATGCAGATAATGAGAATTTATAGTCTAGCCACCTGTCTTGGCTTTATCTCTTTTCTGAACATTGCTATGAGCTCAGAAGCAGGGTAGAAATAAGCAAAAATCAGATGGCCAGTCTTTCCCAGGTTTTGGTAAGTGGCAAAGTGGACATTGAAGAATGATGAGGTAGCCACAGTTGAGCAGGATGCAGAAGTGGATAAAATGTCATCCAAGTTGGAGAGGACAAGTAGAGCTGGAAGGAGGAGATGAAACTTGATCTGTGAGAGCAGGACGTATGTCTCCTGATCATGGATTTCAGCTGATCCTTCAACTGAAAGTTGATTTGGACTTCTTTTTGTACATTTTCCTATGCTATATATAAAATATATCTCCAAGGCCTGGAAGCATGTCTTTTTTTTCCCAACTTGATAGATTAATGAGTTTTATTGGAGCTACTTACAGGAATGTGAATGAGGGTTACTTACAGGAGCAAAAGTGACTCAGAAACAGCTGGATCACCCAATCCTACCCCACCTTGGATGGCAGCTCATGAAAGCTGGAAAGCTTAAGTACACCACACAGCCTGCCAGCAGCTTAAGCAGTTATAGATGCCCTTCATTTGAAATTTAGCTTGATGCATAAACATGATCTGGTCAAAAATCTCTAGAACAAGGGTCACAGTCCACTTTGAGCACTCATGCCAGGAAACTGACAACACTCATCAGTATGAACTGCGGGGCGCATCTGGAAGAGAAATATTTGTCCTTTCTCCTTGGCCCTGATGCATAATCTTAATAATAGGTCATATTATTTCCACATCTCCCCTTTCATGTGCTTCAGAATCTAGCAATACAGAGAGGTCTAGAGCTCGGCTATGTCTCAATTTTCTCCAGGATAAACTTCCCTCTTTGGGGGATGCTCCTCAAGAGATAGACTATTATATAGAGAGGTGAACTGTTCCATCCACCCTGCAGGGAGACTCATTTTGTATGACAATAAACAATTCAAAGCTTCAGGAAATCCCTGAAACTGACCAGATACACTAGGCCCTTAGTCAGGAACTCATGGAGAAGCTGAGCTGCATATACGAGACTCAGACCAGCCTAGGCACCTGAAGGAGATGCTCTCTAACCTGCTCAGCTGCTGACAAGTTGTGCATCAAGCTCTAGATTTTCTGTGTTCATGAGCTGTCGCCCCTGCTGGCTTGGATTTTTCGTTATGCAGGTGTCTTTGAGTTATGTCTGCTTTTGTAAATAATACCTCACCAATACTTGTTTAAAAATTAATTAAATTATTTACCAGCACTTATGTTATATTTAATTGGATGGCAGTGTTAATCCTTAACCTGCCATTATAAATAAGCACATACAGATACCTGATGGATTTTAACATGCCTGGATTATGCAATCTTAGTCCATCTAAACTATCTCTTAATTCTATTTCCCAAATAAAACCCCATATACCTACATCCCCTTGGGCTGTCATTTTCCACACTATGCCAATATCCCAGGCCACATGGAAAGAGGTTCTTTTCTCAAATCCATTGTGTGTGTCTGCCTCTGTGCTCTTCTGGCTTCTCCTCTTCTTCCTCAAGGCTTCTTCTACCCATCAGCCTCTCTGCTTCAGAAGTCTGAGAACCTAAGTCCTGCCTACCTCTGTCTTTGCCCAATCTCAGGCCTCAGCATTTATCTAACCAATCAGAAACAATGGTTAACAGGAAAGGTAACAACACAGCTTCACTTGGTGTACTATGGCCTGGCACAGCAAACAGGTCTGTGGGAGAAGGTTAGTTAACATTTAGAATACATAACATCACCTATCACATACTGCTGTAAGTAACTCCAGTAAACGCAATGGTTCACTAAGTAAGACGATGGTGGTCTCCTTACTTTGGTCTGTTTTTGGTTCCCTATCTGGGGTGAGTAGAATTATTTTCATCTCCTTGGATAGTGCTATTACACAGTAAGCTGGGAACCTAAGCTTTAGAAATCTTGTCTCTGGAAAACTCATTGTCCTGAACACTTTAATTGTGATTTAGAAGAACATCACAATTGACAATTTTCCAGTTCAGCTTTCTCATCTGTGAAAGTGGGGCTTATGCTGGCATATACCTTTGAGGTTATTATAAGACCTGGAGAGACACATGCCAACTACTTAGACTAACGTTTGGCATTCAGGCACACTTAGTTACCAGTGACAATGGTGATTATCCACTGTTATGGTGGAAGGTCTTTAAAAACACAGTTGTGTTGAATGGATGTGGTTTTTGTTTTGGTCTCAAATATGGGATGTGAAGGTGCTTTGTTTACTGCTGAAAATCAGTCTCCTGAAAGGGGCATGCAAAACGTCTGATAGACGAGCATGTGATGTTTTGCCAGCCACAAAACTGTCATACGTGGGAAACATATTTACATCCTTTGATGGATAGACTCCTTGGAGAACTTGGGATCTCTGCCAACAGAAAGTACCTTGTGAGGGGGGGCATAAAGTTGACCAAGTGGAAAGCATCTTGGTGAATATTTTAAGAAGGTATAAATGAAGGTCCCAGAAATGTGGATGAGCTTTTTGCTTGGCATCATTGCATATTACTGATTCACCTTGAAAAACTCCAGACAAAGCTTTCCCAAAGTTTGCTGCTGCAGAGACATGCTGAAGGTTGTGGTCCAGGTTGTACTGAGCCCAGGTCAGGCCCCAACTGGAGTAGCAAAAGCTGCTGCTTGCTGGTGCTGTTTGCTGTGTTCCTGTGTATGCTGAACTACTGACAAGTTACCCCAAGGACCTGTGCCTGAGGACGTCTAATAGTATCCTTTCTCCCATACCTCAGGTTGGTGGGTTGGAAAGTTATTAATAAAAGTATGCCTTGATCATGACTAATGCAAGAGATGAAAGAATTCAGTGGAACCTTAAGATGGAGTGAGGGAGACTTGTGTCTGCTGAACATAAGCAGTGATAATTATTAATTACAAGTTGTTCAGCTTTTTGATGAATATCAAACTAATTATTTGAGTAGTCTAGAATGTCCACACAGTCTATTCAGATACAAACATAAGCTTTTAAGAGTTATTTAAATTGTCTAAGAGCTTTTTCAAAAATATTCAGATTAAAGGTTTGGGAGATAGCTAAGTAGGTGAAGTGCTTCGTGGTTACATCATGAGTGACCCAGTGGCAATCTGGAGATCAAGAGAGAATTGCAGCTTTGTAAATCTTTCATTGTGAGCTGTGGGCTTTTGTCCTGTTTCACTAAGAATTCTGTCTCAAGTGTGTTGGAAAGGGGCTCAGTGTTAGGAAAGTGTCCTTCACTTTTATTCACTCTGTGGTCATTAGACTTGTGGAGAAAACCAAGTAGGAGCTCTCTTTTCTTAAGAAATACCATATTCACCACCAAATACACTAATAAAAGTAATCCTACTTCCTAATAAGTTTGCTATGCATAATTACACCGTATATGCAGCTGTGAGTCCTCAGTCTTTCTAACTGCAGTAGGGACCTTCTTCATATAGTACTGATATAAAGCTTATGTTTAAGTAGGTTCTACATAACAATAACTTCATCCTTTAATGCAACAAATATTAGAATATTACTTATCTCTCAAAACAGTGATTATACATTATCTTAGTTACTTTTCTTTTGCTGTGATCAGGCACTTACCTTATAAACTAGAAAGTGTTACATTTGGCTTGTTGTTCCAGAGGGCTAGAGGCCATGATGGCAGAGTAAAAACATGGTAGTAGGAACAACTGAGAGTGCTTATATGATCTAGGGAGACAGAGAGAGAGAGAACACTGGGAATTGAAGGAGTCCCTTTAAACCTCAAACTCCAATCACACTTCCTCCGACAAGGTCCCACCTCCTAATCTTTCCTAACAGTTCCACCAACTGGAAGCTAATATTGATCAGAGAAATGCAACTCAAGACGATTCTGAGATTCCATCACACATGTCAGAATGGCTAAGTTCAAAAACTCAAATGATAGCACATGCTGTCGAGGTTGTGGATAAAGAGGAACACTCCTCCATTGCTGTTGAGAGTGTAAACTTGTACAACCACTATGGAAATCAGTCTGGCTGTATCTTAGAAAACTTGGAATAAGTCTATCTCAAGACCCAGATATACCATTCATGGGCACATATCCAAAACATTCCTCACCAAGCCTCAAGGACATCTCCTCAACTATGTTCATAGCAGCTTTATTTGTAATATCAAGAAACTGAAAACAACCCAGATGTCCTTCAATCAAAGAATGGACAAAAAACAAAAAAAACCCCAAAACTATGGTACATTTATGCAATGGAATACTACTCAGCTATCAGAGACAAGGAAATCATGCAATTTGCAACCAAATGGCTGAAACTAGAAAAGCTCATGCTGAGTGAGCTTACCCAGACCCAGAGAGATACACATGGCATATATTCAGTTATAACTGGATTTTAACCATATAGTACAGGATAGCTATCCTACAATCAACTGACCCAGAGGAACATAAACATGATCTTTGTTACCTATTAGTGGGGTACTTCACTCTAGTAGAACTGCCATTTAGGCCTCCAGTAAAAGAGGAAGCTCTTAGCCCTTTTCTGTCTGATGAACTGAGGGAGGTTGATATGTGGAGGCACCCCACACTGGAGGAGTGGGATGGGTGGGAGAAGGAGTAGAGGGTGGAAGGGGTGGAGAGAGGGACCTGTGTTGGAGATGTAACTTGAATTAATAAATAAACATTTAAATTAAAAAATATGTGTTTATGGGGGCCATTAACATTCAAACCACCACATATAATCTTTCAATAAGTAATATTAAAGGTTCAGGATATCTGTTTTTTTTGCAAGCTTTTCATTACCAGGAAATACCAGTAGATGGAGGGGAAAGATGTAGGGAAATTCTTCATGGCAAAGATAAGGGTTATGTACCTGGAAGATTCTTTCTGCTCCAGCTGCATTGCATAAGGTGGCTTTTGACTTTTATCACCACAACTTTCTACAACAGGTTCTTGATAGTCCAATTATGATAAGTGAAGATCATTATTTTGATGATATTAAGAAAGTTTTACAAAACGGTAGAGAAGAAACTATCCCTGAAACATCACATCACACCAGCAAAAAGAAAGAAAAAGTTTCTAAAATTTATGGATGATTGTCATAAACTGTTTAGTATAATTAAGAAATGCAAACTAATAGTCATGCAAGCCGGTCACTGTGTTAGGTACTATGACAGTCTATTATAGTTATTTCCTAAGCTAATCAGAAATAAAGCTGCTAAGAGACAAGCAACATCTGCTTATCCTAATATAAGAGATAGATAGGGCATCTTCAAAACCTCAAGAGATCTGCAGAATATGGTATTCAAAGATGTTTTCTTAACTTTAGAGGTTTTTTTTTATATCGAGACATATCAACTCCAGACAGCACCCCCTATTCTACTCCAAATAGAAGATGAGCATCGAAGAATCTCCAGTGGGAGATGATTGAATTAGTGGCAAGCCTATCTCTTGGCAGGAAAAAACCCTTGCTCCAACTATAGACAGAATGCTGTCCAAAAAGGACAAAACTTGGTAGCAGGTAAGTCGACAGCCTGGCTCTGCCAGGACAGGGTAGGCAAGTCCTTCATAACCCCTGCTGTACAATAAATGCCTGTCAGAGAAACGGGGCCAAATGACTGAAGATCGATGCTGTAATGTATGGAGAGAAAATGAGAACTGCCCAGGCAGCCACTGGTATGTCATTTCTTAGTTTTGGAAGCTGCAGGCTCTGCACTTCCTATAAAATCAGATATATTTATCTCTCTCAGGTCCCTGAGGTGGTTGAAGAACAGATAGCTAGAGTCTCATAATTAAATTTTGAGTTGTTTAGGAGTCAAGACAGTGTTATAGATCTAGTATGATGCTTTTAAAATTGTGTTGCAAGTTAGTATGAATGTTGAGTTAGATATAGAACTTTAAACTCATGGAGATGGTTAGATAGTAGAAAGTTAAAGTCAGGTGCCAAATAACATATGGACTGGACATTGGGAATGTATGCTAAGCCATATAACCCTCATAACTGTGGCCTAATTACCTTTGTTGTTTTGTATTGTATCTAATATTATAAGAGAAAGAACCACTTGTTGGACTGAAAAGGGGAACTGTTGGGGGAAATAAGATATACCTTAAACTTAAAAAAAAGAAAAGAGAATGGGGGGTTGAAGGTGGGAGGGTGGGACTGGAGGGGGGAGTAGGGAGGGGAATGCGATTGAGATGTAACTTGAAGAAATAAAAAATAAATTATTAAAAAAATTTATGGATGATATTCCCTGTCTAGAAAATTATTAAAGTTTCAAAATAATTATGAAATTCATGGTTTTTGATCTCCATAATATATAGAATGGTTTTCAACAATTCTGTGTTTTTCTCCTAATTACCTTGTGACTTATAAGTAAATAAGGATAATATGGAATACAATTTAAGATATTCAAGTTAAGAGAATATAATAATCAAAGCTTAAATTTGTGATAACTGTTTCCTAACTGACAGAATAAACCAAGATTCAAGACTGAGTAATTGGTTATGATTGTTGCGACACTGTTGCTTATTACAATGAATGAGAGAGAGAAAAAGACTACAATTTCTCAGGAGATACCAGGGAAAATACTAAGTATAACTTGTACCTAATTTAGACTATGAAATATGTTCAAATATAAATTTTATAATCTGAGTTTGTATGTCAGTACCCGTAAGTTACAGTTTCCATGTATAGATTAGTGAACACATTAAGATGAGAAGGATTCTCATACTCCTCAGACTCTATATAACTCTTGGTAAGACACGATGTCAGTAGTGTTAGGAAGCATGGAAGGCTGTTTTCTTTTTCTTTCTCAATTATTTCACACACCAAGTCAGGTGACTTTTCACCAAATGTCTTGAATAGGAATTCATCAGATGTATTTTGTCCCATGCTGGGGCCCTTAAGTAAAAAGTTCACCTTGCAATTCATAACTACTTCAGAAGCATGATGTTCTTATATAATTTTTATTGTTTGGCCTATAGTTGGGTCCTAGGAGGCAGGCTGGACACTTTTATAAACAGTGTAGCTTTGGAGTTAGCAGTGACTAAGTGCTTGGGGTTAAGCCACAGTGTATCTTCAATGGCTATAAGCCTCTTTGGCCATGAAACTATACGTCATTAGACATGCTCCGTTTTCACCTGTTGCAGGATGGTCATCTTTTACTGGAAAAGGTTGAGGAAGTGGAGGGGTACGAGGTGCTCATGAGGTTGTGAGGTTCACTGTGCCTGTACCAATTGTGTTATCTTGATGTATAGGTGGCCTGCCCATGGTCAGATAGGTAGTGATGCTTATGTATTTCCTTTGTTTTCATGTAGGCAGTTCACCTTTATTGTAATACAGATGAAGAAAAGCTGATTAAAACAAGAGGGAACATGAAAATTTAAGAAATTGTGCTAAAGATTAAGTTCACCTTAAGAATCATTTGTTTAAGAAAAGTCTGCCCTGTTTGCATCTCATGTTAATAATTTGGGTTTATGCTAGCTTTGACTTATGCACACACCATAAGAAAAATGCTATTATTTAATCACACTACTAAAACAATTTGTGCATTTTCCTCAAAAGGCTATTCCTAATGATGAAGCAGGACTTTTCAGTCTATTTAAATGACCCTCTAAATTCTATTCACATCTTTTAATTTACACATTTAAGTTCAGAATATCCTCTTTCTGGGGGGTTAATTTAAAATTAAGTAGCATGCTTCAGAAAAAATTGACTTGTTAGCCTCTTCCTCTACAAGCCTTTTACACCGACTTGAGTCACAGGTCATGGCAGCAGCTGATCTTTGTAAGTGTAATGACAATGCCTGCTAAAGGAGAGCAGGTAGCAGGCAGGAAGAGAAAGGGCTGAGCCCTCCTACAGTGAATTAGCTAGTCCTCTCTAAAGACCAATAATCCTACTTTCTTTCTTTTGTTTGTTTGTTTATTTATTACTTAAAGTTAAGTCTCCATCACAGTGCCCTCATTCCACCTCTCCCAGTTCCACCCTCCCATTCTCTCCTCCCTCTCCTACCCTTCCCACTCACTCCTCCAGTGTGGAGTGTCCCTATATTTCAGCCCCTCTCAACTCAACATCATATGTGGGCTAAGAGCTTCCTCTTGCACTGGGGGCCAAAGTAGCCTAGAGCTCAACTTATTACATATTTTCAACTTGTGTGTAGGAGTTAGATAAATTAGATTTAGGAAATATATAGGAGTTTCTGATACTGTCTCTTAATTTGGGGCCTGAAGAGCATTATCAGCATGAAGTCAGCAAAAACAGGAAAGACTCAATAGACTAAAAAACAAGTTTGAAGTCAGGAAAAACAGGAAAGACTCAAGACTTGAAGAAACAAAGTATCTGGCCTGACATTGTTTTCAGCTGCTAAGTGGGCGGAGCCCAAATTAAGCTGAAACAGAGTTCCTCCTATTTGACGACAGTGCATGGAGCCGAGAAGAGAAGAGGCCCCTGATGCTAGAGAGCTCCAAGAGTCCTGCTGAAAAAAGGGCTGGCCATTGATGGCCAGCTCTCTCCCTGAAGCAGAAAGAAGCCGGTGAGCAAAGAAAGCCTGAGCAAGACACCAAAAGGCCAAGGACTGGACCCTGTGGCTCAGCTTTTGCCTAGAGGGGTTTGATATGTCCAAACAGTGGCCTAAAGGAAAGGTGCCTGGCTTTAAGGACTGAGGCAGAGCAACTGAGTTCCTGATTCAAAAGAAGTAAGTTGGCCTGCAGACGGCTGGGGTCTCCCACAGAGAAGAAAACATAAAGCCTTATTTAAGGTGAGACTGCAATAACCAACGACCCTGACGAACCTGCATCTGAGAGATCCAGAAAAAGGACTGCTAAGTACCTTAAAGAATCTACAACAAAGACTGTGTTCCTGACGACTGAGGACCTGCCCCAGAGACTGTATCATTCTAAAAGGTTATAAAAGTAGTTGTTATAATTATCAATAGGTTTAGTGGATAGGTTAAAGGGGTTGTAGAAATTTATAGGATGATAGTTAAGAAATTGTTGGTGTTTGTTATAAGTAAACTTAGTAATAAATAAATAAGTGTTAAATAATAATTTAAAAGTTCGGTTACACTTGTGAGTGTGGCTTAGGGTAAAAATTTTAATGTTTTGTGTCATACAACTAATAAAAATATTTATATACACTTGTTTAAACCAAAGGATTTATATACCGACCTGTACATAAAATCCCATACTCTGACATTCGCTCCAAAAAATAAAGGAAGAAAACAACTAAAAGAGGGAAGAGAATGAGAACTCTCAGTAGCTAAAGCTGTAAAACCTGTTGTTGCCTTCACTGTATGATTTTTTTCAGAATGCACTAATATTTCCAAACAAAATTGCTTCTAAAATTTAACACCAGGAGCGATTTCCATTTCAAGATTGTGTAAGTTATTGAAAATGTCTTCAGTGGTGTTATAAATGGTCTTGAAGCTTCCCCAAATGTGTTCAGCATTTAGTAATGTGACTATCTCCTAAAAATTGCCATCTAGTTATCTCTAAGCAAAAACAAGAAAGAAGCCAGGAGAAGTAATCATCATGCTGTGTATAAAATAAATGCAGCAAATAGCTCTGTAAAATAATATTTTAAAAGAGCCCCTTTTTTGTTATGTTTTGTTTAATGTTCCAGAAATTTCAAACTGAAAATTAAGAGAAACTGTTAAGAGTGAATAAAATTGGTTAAGATGACTTCAGAAGACAATCAAAAATAAAGAAAAAAAGAAAGGCATTGAGGGAGATTTAGGTATATGTTTATATTGTAATCAGTAAGCATGTATGGCAGAAGGATCTCATTCTAGTACAGGGCAGGGCAGGATCTTTCTAAGAGATCTTCAAACAGAAGGATTATCTATGTCTGTTGGAAATGTCCTTCTTTTGCTATTGTTTGTAATGTCCAAATATATTTGTTATGTAATATGTTTTCTTAATATCAGGATTTATGATGTGGAGGAAAATTTCATGTGTCTCTTTTGTATGTATTGCTGAATGGTATAATGGTTGTGTTCCCCTCAAATTCAGTTAATCATCATCAGGTGGTATTAGGAGGAGAAACTTATAGCTGAAGTTACATCATATGGACTCAGAGCTCATGAATTGAATTAGTGTTCTCTTAAACAATGCTTTAAAGAGCGGCCTTGACCTTCTACCAGGTGAGGACACAGAAGTAAGGTACCAAGAAACAGGTTCTCACCATCCACCAAGCCTGCCATCTCTCAAAGATAGGTTATTCTCTTATAAAATAATTGTTATATATCTGTTCTCTCTGATTGGCTACATTAAGGGTAGGGACCAAATCCTAGTCATCACTGAATTCCTGTGGCCCAATTGTTACCCGTTTGATTCTCATCCTCCCCTTCTTTCTAAAATATCCTGATCTGTTTTCAAAAGAAATCACACAATTTACACAAAGACTCACACATTTTGAGAATTTGTCATGTCTATCTCTTTTCTGAACTACATTTAAAGTAGTCAGTCATACTTGCTAATGCATTTTAGAGAATTTGGACATAGAATTTCATGTCCAGTGCCTGGAGTGTATTCCAGAAGTGTATAAAGTTTGAGGTAGAAGAAATCAATTTGTATAGGACATAAAGTTCACTGTAGTGGGAATTTCACCTGTTACCTCTACTGTATTTATTTTTAGGAAGTGAATGAAATGATGAATATGAGCTTTTGATGCTATTTTGTGGTTCTTCCCTTCAGGAATTTGTGGCCTTTGGTTGTAGCCATATCTATGTTTTAGAATATCATTTTTATGCTCATTATTTGGAGTTCTTGAAGAGGGAACTTACATACATTCCTTATAACATTCTCCTAACATACAATTAATTAACTTTTTCAATATATCAATATTTCCCCATGAATCTGGTACAGTTGGCTGATAGTGTTATTACTTATGTTTCAGCCCCAAATTCTTAAATACTTGCAGTTTGTTAGAAAATAAAATTTCAGGCAAATAATTAAAGAGCTGATATTTTGGAATTTCAGATCAAGGTAGGCAAAGAAAGGAAAAGGCAAATGAAGAACAGAAGACATGAAAAGACAGCTTCACCGAACCTGCGACTGAAATTTACTTCACGAAGAGCTGAGTTTCATGTGCGTGCATCAACTCAACTCAGGGTGTCCAGCTCTTAGTGCAAGATCTCTGTCTGCAGAACAGTCGTGGTGGTAATGGAGAGAGTAGGAGGGAGTGGAAAGGAGTTGGCTTCTTTGCTTCTTCTTCTTCTTCCTTCTTCTCTTTCTCCTTCTCCTTCTTTTTCTTCTTCTTCTTGACCATTGATCCAAGTTCACTCTACAGGAAGCTACTTCCCCTTCACTTTTGAGTCACATCATTGGGCTCTGCTTTGATAATTAGAGAAATAAATTCCATCCAAAGTGTAGTGATCTTTTTGAACAAGTCATACACTACAGTAGTCTGGCAGAGGAAGATGATACATATTTCAAGTACATGACTGATGAGCTGGTTGTGTAGAAGCTAAGAACAAGATATTTAAACTATTAGTAGTACACTGGAGTTAAGAGAATAAAATTAATCTAAATGAATAAATGCAATAGTATTTAATGGAGGCGAGGGACTCAAAATGACTTCTCTTCCAGATTTTCATATTGATTCATATAGAGTGAAGGGAAGCTGAAGGCTTCTGGTAGAAAGTGTCAGAGACAGCAATTAAGGTACTATTGTGAGTTATCACAGATACCTAACTTGAAAAACAGAAGACTCCAGACAACTGTAAGGTTAAATCCACTCACAATTCATACTTGGAGAATTCTGGTTTTTTTTTCCTCTTTATTTTTTTATTTCTTCAAGTTATATCTCAATCGCAATCCCCTCCCTATTCCCCCCTCCAGTCCCATCCTCCCACCCTCTTCCGCCTCAACCCACCCATCCCCTTCCTTTTTTTTTAAGTTTAAGGTATATCTTTTTCCCCCCAACAGCTCCCCCTTTCAGTCCAACAAATGGCTCTTTCTGTTATAATAATAAATACAATACAAAACAACAGAGGTAATTAGGCCACAATTATGAGAGTTACATGGCTTAGCATACATCCCCAATGTCCAGTCCATATGTATTTGGCACCTGACTTTAATGTTCTACTATCTAACCATCTCCATGAGTTTAAAGTTTTATATCTAACTAAGTTTTCATAGTAACTTGCATCACAATTTTAAAAACATCTTCTTAGATCCAGAACACTCTCTTGATTCCTAAACAACTCAAAATTTAACTATGAGACTCTAGCTATCTATTCTTCAACCACCTCAGAGACCTGAGAGCTCATCCTGAGTGAGATAACCCAGACTCAGAAGGATGCATATGGCATCTATTCACTTATAGTAGGATTTTAGCTATATTGTAGAGGATATCTATACTACAACCAACACACCACAGGGAACATGGACATAGACTTTTTATTTTTTATTTTTTTAATTTTTTATTATTTTTTATCTGTTTGTCTGCTTATTTGTTTGTTTGGTTTTTTAGTTCTCTCTCCCTGGCAATGAGACACTTTTCACTGGTGGTACTGCCTCATAGACCCCCATTGTATGAGGAGGCTCTTGGCCCTCATGTGACCTCTGAACTGGGATGAGGGACTGTTATATAGGGACACTCCACTCCAGAGAAGTGGGATGGAAGGGTCAGGGGTTAAAGAAAAAAAATGAAATGTGAAGTTTTGACCTTTTGCTACTAATTGTCATAAACTGTTTAGGATAATTAAGAATTGCAAACTAATAGTCATGCAAGCCAGTCATTGTGTTAGGTACTATGACAGCTTACTATAGTTATTTTCTAAGCTAATCAGAAATCAAGTTGCTAAGAGACAAGCAACATTTGCTTATCCTAATATAAGCGATAGATAGGGCCTCTTCAAAAACCTCAAGAGATCTGCAGAATATGGCATTCAAAGATGTTCTCTTAACTTTAGATTTTTTTGATATCGAGACATGTCAACTCCTGACAGCACCCCCTATTCTACTCCAAGTAGAAGATGAGCATCGAAGAATCTCCAGTGGGAGATGGTTGAATTAGTGGCAAGCCTATCTCTTGGCAGGAAAAACCCCTTGCTCCAACTGTAGACAGAATGCTGTCCAAAAAGGACAAAACTTGGAAGCAGGTAAGTCGACAGCCTAGCTCTGCCAAGACAGGGTAGGCAAGTCCTTCATAATTCCTCCTCTACAATCAATGTCTGTCAGTAAAACGGGGCCAAATTACTGAAGATCAATGCTATAATATATGAAGAGAAAATGGGAACTGTCCAGACAGCCACTGGTATGTCATTTCTTAATTTTGGAAGCTGCAAGCCCTGCACTTCCTATATAATCAGAATTCTGGGTTCCTATTTGCTGTCATTTATCTGCATGAAACTCCCTTTGTCACTAATTTGAAATGATTTCCTGGTCTACAATTGTTTTTAAAGGAGCCTAGCTATCTTCCACTAGCTCCTAAGTAAAAAAAACCAAACCAAACAAAACAAAACAAATCAAAAACAAAAACACACACAAAACAAACAAACAAACAAACAAACAAAACAAAACAAAAACCCTTGGCAATGGGCAAAGAGATACCTAACAAATTGGTGTTGCTCTTATATCAGTCGGGGCAGAGCAGATGTCAATCCTTTGTTCATTTTAGCTTTATGCCTGGCTTGGTTGCCAAAGCTGTTTTATGCCTAGGAGTCATAAAAATCAAATCAAATTGAATCAAATCCATACATCTCAGAGCAGGAGAAGGAAGACAGACAGAGGCCAGCTGACTGCTGTTCCATCCACAGACCTGTTCTCAGGCACATGGCACAGGCAAGCCATAGACATCTGTTTGCAAGCCACATCACCCATTATGGATGCACATTATCATTATGGATAGAGAATGTTACCTAGGAGCCAGCCAGCTCTGTGCCCAGCCTGCAGCAGGAGCCACCACAAGAGAGTATGTGGTGGTCAGATGGGAGAGAAGGAGAAGTGGGGTAGCTTGAGCATTATGAAGAAGCATTATTGAAACTGGAGATTCAAGTGTGGAGAGGATTAGACTATTGTGAGTGACCAGCCCTGCCACTTGGGGCCCTGGTAAAGTCCAGCCTGAGCTGCTGCTGAGGGCCATGTCTGAGTCTGTGGCTATGCAGTGACTAGGGTCAGTGTTGGAAGTCTGTGGTTCACATTGCCACTAGAGAACATGGGGATGTCCCAGCTTGAGGCACCTGCCAGGGACCGCGTAGATGTCCAGAGTCTGTGCATAACTCACCCCAACTCTCACCTGTGGCAGCACTCAGAAGAGCTGGCCCTGTGCCTTGCCCAAGCAGCAGAGTGGAACTGGCCCTGATAGTGGATTTGTGGGTGAGTCGGCCTAAGAGTGTGAGTAGGGGGAGAATTGACTCTGCCACTAGCCTGCCTTGGGGTGGCATGGGTGCAGAGGTGATGACCTCTGGCCCTCACCAACACTGGCAGTCGGGAACCTACCCACAGGCTCATGAACTCAAGAGACCTATCCCTGCCCCTCACTCGCTGTAGCACTCAGGAGAGGGGATCCTGCACCTTGCCTGGACAGCACAGCAGAGCTGATTCTGGTGGTGGGGGCTCAGGTAATCAGCCCCGAGGATGAGAGTGCAGGAGAGCAGGCCCTATCCCTCACTGTACAGGTCCCACCTCTCACTGGCTTCAGCACTCAGGAGAGCAGGCTCTGCACCTTGCCTGGACAGCACAGTGGAGCTGGCCCTGATAGCAAAGGCGTCCGTGAGTCAGCCCCAAGGGTTCGAGAGTGGGAGAGCGGGAGAGCTGGCCCAGTCCCTCACAGGCTGCAGCGCTTAGGAGAGTGGGTCCTATGCCTTGACTGGGAAGCACAGTGGAGCTGACTCTGAAGGTGTGAGTGAGCCTAAGCTGGCCCTAAGGGCATGAGAACAGGAGAGCTGACCCTGCCTTCTGCCGATGGAAGCTTTGGATGGCCTAGCCAGAGCAATGCTAAGGACATCACCCAGGTGGTGCAAATAAGGGAGAGCCTGTGTTCTGGTCAGCTAGATACCACCCAGGCCCAGATCTAGGGCTCTGGGGATTCAAGGGTGGAGAGGATTAGACTATTGTGAGTGACCAGCCCTGCCACTTGGGGCCCTGGTAAAGTCCAGCCTGAGCTGCTGCTGAGGGCCATGTCTGAGTCTGTGGCTATACAGTGAGTTGGCTCACCTCAAAATATATATAATCTGTGAACAGTTGGAATGCATGAAAGGGGCAGTCCTGATGGTCCAAATCTTCAAGATCTCCATGCACAGGGCAACAGGATAACCAGGAAGAGTCTCAGTAAGAATGCAATATTGATGGTGTCACAGAAGCCAGACATCTTGAACCAGACCAATGACTCATTGCAATGACCATTTGTAAGTGAAGATGTGTGGACAGAGGGATATACTGTGGGACACACTGTGACATACTACAGCTTCCATGATGAGATTTTTTCCCTATGATTATGTTGTTGCTGTTTGTTTGTTTGTGTGTTTTTTATTTTGGGAGGTGAGGTTGCAAGGTCAAAGAGCTGATATGAGGGGATATGGAGATGAGCAGGACTGGGTTGCATGATGTGAAACTCAAAAAGAATCAATGAAAAATTAAAAAAAATAAAGGAAATACTGACAACTGGATGTTTTCCTGTAATAAGCCTCCCTGGAGGAACATTGTAGAGAGCTGCGATGTGCCGCGCCCTAAAGATGGCGCTGGTCTCCGCCTTCCACCAGCCCGACGGTGAGCGCTCTCGATGATAATAAGTTCATATTTGGCAAAGACCGCTGATCTGGCTTGCTTCCACATATGTGGGCCTCTAAGATAGCACCACTTGGCTTTACTTGACTGGCTGTTCATTTTAGTATTTAGCCTGTGGGTTGGGTCTGCCCGGGCATTCGGAATTCAGAAGACTGTTTTCAAGGGACCTGAATAAACTGCTGGAGAAGAGCTTTTGTGAGTTGTGTCATCCTTGCTGGTCGAGGGAGACGCGACAAGTGGTGGCCCGTACGGGGACCCAGAAAAGACTCAGAACTCCTGCAGTCAGGGGAAGCGCTGGTAAGTTCCTGGGATAAATCAGGACAATAAAGTTTCATGGAGATAGCGAACACAAAGTAAAGATTCGCGGATAATAGCGAACATACGGTAAAGATTCACGGATGATAGTGAACATACGGTAAAGTTTCGCGGAGATAGTGAACAAAGGTAAAGTTTCGCAGAGATAGCGAACAAAGGTAAAGTTTCGCGGGGAAGCAGCGAACTGAAAGTAAAATTTTTAAACATGGGATTGTCTGAGTCACACCCAATTTTTCTGGCTCTTCAGGAGCTACTTTTAGCTAGGAATTTGAAGATTAAGAAGTCTACCCTAGAAAGATTTTTGAATGAATGTGATTCTGTGGCTCCGTGGTTTGCGGTGTCCGGGAATCTTACGGTATCCTGCTGGGACAAATTAGGCAGGGACTTGGATTTTGCCTGGGAGCAAAGTACATTGCAGGGAGGAGCACGGCCTATTTGGAGACTTGTTCGGAGTTGTTTAGGAGATCAGAGATATTGCAAGGCAGTGGAAAAAGGACAAAAGGCATTAGAACAGTTAAAAGAGGAGCGCTTGGTCAAATCTGGGAAAGATACTTTGGAAGAGGATAGCTCAGAGTCTAAAGAGGAACTTAAAAGGTTAACAAAGAAAATGGAGAAGTCATCTTTGAGGAAGAGTTCTGACTGCACCCGGATAGAGCCCTCAGGTGCGGGGCCGCCTGTGATGGCCCCGCCTTCATATAATGAGACTTCCCCTCCGAGTGATCCTAGTGGGCGGTCATTCTGTCCAAATGTCTGGAGGGAAGTGAGACATGAGCTGTACTACCCTGTCTTTCAGGATGGAGGGGGAAATCGTTATCATGAACCTCTCGATTTTAAGGTAATTAAAGCACTCGCTGAGTCTGTCCACACTTATGGGATTAATGCTGCTTTCACTGTAGCTCAGGTGGAAGCTCTTAGTCATTATTGCATGACTCCTAGTGACTGGATGAGCTTGGCACGTGCCTGCCTGTCCTCTGGGCAGTATTTAGATTGGAAGGCTTTCTTGATTGAGTTTGCTAATGAACAAGCTGCTGCTAATCGTGCAGCAGAAAACCCAGCCTGGGATGTGGTCATGCTTCTTGGACAAGGTCGATGTGCTCAACAACAAACTGGGTATCCGGCTCAGGTGTTTGAGAAAATCAATTTAATCGCAACCAGAGCTTGGAAATCATTGCCTAACAAAGGGGAAGTGAATGGCAATCTAACCAAGGTTATTCAGGATTCCCTGGAGCCTTTCTCAGACTTCATGGCTATAATGGTTGAAGCAGCTGGAAGGGTATTTGGAGACCCTGATTTGGCAATGCCCTTAATTAAACAACTTGTGTATGAACAATGTACAAAGGAATATAAAACAGCTATCACCCCTTATAAGAACAAGGGGTTGGAAGCCTGGATGCCTCAGTGCAGACTGCCGCTACCTTGAATAATTTGTCAGCCAATGTAGCCATGGCCTTGGATGTATTGTGGCAGGTGGCCTAGATTGGCTGTGAGTGGAAAATGACTGGTTTGTGTGTGACCTCTTTGCCATATCAAAATTATTCTGTAGCTGCAAATTTGTCTAAGCAACTCTCTCAGTATCTTACAGGAAATTGGTCTGGCGAGTTTGATAAGCTGATGCAGAATCTGAGAACTGCCATCGTGCATGTGAATTCCACCCGGGTTGATGTCTCTGTTGCTGAAGGACTGTCGACATGGATCCTCCGAGCCATGAATCATCTGAGGGAATGGGTGCCCTAGGAGACATGCTCTTCCTAGTCAGTTTCATTGCCCTATGGTGTATCTGTAAGATGAGGATTTCACAGAGAAGAAGTAATGCCATGCTGGTGCAAGCCTTTGCTGCCTTGGAGGCTAGACAGCTACGCTGGGCACCTTTTTGTAGAGGATCCATAGGAGAGGAAGGACCTTTTCCCTGGACTGGATGTCAGGAGTGCAGAGCAGTTTGGGTTCAACAAGATTATTTTTCCTTTAGCCCCATGATTAGTAATATAGTGAATAAGTCTTGTACAGGAATGCTTGATATATCTACTAGGGATCCTCAACAGACTGCCACCAATCCTTTTGATTTGTGGCTTTTGTGTGGAGTAAATGGAAGTTGCATGGACTTGGGACCTGTCATTATGCTAGGGGGAGGAATTTATCAAAGAGATAATTTTTCCCTAGGGTCCGCTACCAAATTGGATTTCTCTAACAGTAGTGGCTCTGGTACTTGGAATTCTTTGTTTCATTCTTACCGCAACAAGAACTTTTCAGCTTCGCCAGTATGTCTCTGGCCTCCTTTTCTGTGGATTGTAAGTAATGGGAGTGCATCCTTGGGTGAAGAAAAGTTAGTATGCACTCCGGGCACATGTTTTTATGCCCTATGCTGGAATGCCACAGCCTTTCCTGTGGCTGTGGTGACTAGAATGCCTCGATATGTACCAGTTCCTGTAGAGGCTCCTAATACCATGATGCTATTCAGGTTTAAAAGAGATTTTGGCATCACTGCAGCTATTGTTACTGCTATCACTGTTGCTGCTGTGGGAGCTACTGCCTCAGCTATTGCCTTGTCTAGTTCTATACAGACTGCCAATGCCCTGAATAACATCTCAGCCACTGTGGCACAGGCATTGGATACTCAGACCTCTATGAATTCTCATCTCAAAGGAGGTCTTATGATAGTTAATCAACACATAGATTTAATACAAGAACAGATTGATTCTCTTTGGCAACTAGCACAATTGGGGTGTGAGTGGAAATTGCAAGGTTTGTGTGTTACTTCCGTGCAATATCAAAATTATACAAAGGCTGCTAATTTGTCTAGACAATTGTCAAAGTTCCTCTTACAGGATTGGTCAGCTGAGTTTGAAAATTTGATGAGAGAGCTGAGAGCGACAATTGTCCACATCAACTCCACTCGGGTGGATCTGAGCCTGGCTACTGGTTTGACTTCTTGGATACAGACAGCTATGGATCATCTTAAGGAGTGGGCAGGCGTAGGCTCTTTGGCGATACTAATGATACTAGCCTCTCTGGTTTGCCTATGGTGCATCTACAAAATGAGAGCTACACAAAAGCGTAATGCAGCCATGATTATACAAGCCCTTGTCGCCATTGAGGCGGGCCAGTCCCCTCAGGCATGGCTCGCTGCCATGAAGTAAATCTTCACTAAACATAGTCCCTGCCCACTGAGGTATTCGTTCCACGGATATTAGGGTCTGGCAAGTCAGTGACAGAGTTGACGGGTAAGTCTCGGCCACCTAAGACAGGGCAGTCCCGAGTGGGGAGGCTGACCCAGAGACGGGTAAGAGTTTGAGCACCGCCCTCCTACAGGCTCAGGCCCACCGTGAGATCCCCAGATAAAGAGATTACGAAGCCTTTCCAGGGACTTCTACCAACTTTAGAAAAAATAAAAAAGGGGGAACTGTAGAGAGCTGCGATGTGCCGCGCCCTAAAGATGGCGTTGGTCTCCGCCTTCCACCAGCCCGACGGTGAGCGCTCTCGATGATAATAAGTTCATATTTGGCAAAGACCGCTGATCTGGCTTGCTTCTGCATACGTGGGCCTCTAAGATAGCACCACTTGGCTTTACTTGACTGGCTGTTCATTTTAGTATTTAGCCTGTGGGTTGGGTCTGCCCGGGCATTCGGAATTCAGAAGACTGTTTTCAAGGGACCTGAATAAACTGCTGGAGAAGAGCTTTTGTGAGTTGTGTCATCCTTGCTGGTCGAGGGAGACGCGACAGAACATCGTTACTGGAATATACTCAGTCTGCTGGATTTAGCCTCATTTTGGAGAAATACATGACATGGGCCATTTTACATTTCAGATTTCCTTTTTCTTCATCTGGAAAATAATACTATAGGTGTTTTATCACTGTGAGATCTTTAAAGACCCCATATTAGGTACATATATCCACATGGGCCACAAAAGCACTTGGTTCATTTGGTTCTCACTGTGCCTTCAAAAATGAGCACTCCAAGTTTTGGCTGTGGCTGGGCTCATAAAATGATATGCTGATTCTGCTTAGTACTGACAATGAAGGAAACTTAGAAGGTCTTAGAAGTAGTCTGGGGATAAAGGGCTTTGAAGTTGTTGCTGCTTCAAACCTAAGCATACATCCAATGCCACTCTTAGAAGATCCCATGTTATATTCTCCTCTTAAAGGAATACTCTTGCATTCAGTCTTTGCCCCAAATGTCACTAATCAGATGAGACTATGTCCATGACCAGGAAAGAAAGCTGAAGAATGGAACTAAACCTAGACAAACCATATCACAAGTTGTTTTTTTAGTCCATTCAGCACCCACAGAGACTTATTTATAAATATCTGCCTGTTTTTTGGGTCTTGAATATTTACACCGTCCTCTCCTTTTTGAAGAGGGATCTGGAATTTTCTAAATCCCATCAGTTTGTTGGGCAATCACTTTCTTGTAAATCTCTTGTGTACATAGTAATTTCAATGGCTTTTCTTCCTGTCAGTGCATGCTGCATTTATTTCAATACATTTGCAGCATCAGAACAGGATGGGAAATAGTCCTTTGTCTCCACCCTAGAAATACTTGCCCAAGTCCATTATATGTGCAAGGGTTTGCCTCCTGCCCTTACTAAATCCTGCCAATAGTTCGTGCTCCTCACAATGCCCATTTATCCGAGATCAGCTGTGGGATAGATGAGTGGTTTTTGAGAAATTTTGTATGGTGCCCTGGAATAATTTTCATCTTGGCCTCACTTACTAAACCCTGAAAACATTATAGTGAGTGTGCTCTAACACTTTATTATTTTTGAGCTTTCTTCTGTGGAAGAGGTGGTGCCAAGACTTGAGTCTGTAAAGTTGTTATGAGCTCCCCATTTGCTGGTGGCTTGTGTCCTCCTGTTGAATCTGCTTGCTCTGATGTTAGTCTTCTGTGAGAGGAAATCTGACAGATGATGGGCCAGGTGATTGTGAACTGTGTAGTTCCCTCTGGTTGGTTGGCAGAGAGACAGTTACGCTAAAGTACTATTAATGCAAACTACTAAGGAACTGCAAATATGTGACAATCTTTATTTTTCTGATTTATAGCAAGCTATAAATGACCAGAGATCTGATCCATGTTGCTTATGTTCCAAAATGTAGATCTTTTCCTTTTTAGAAGTCAATGTAGAGTAATTTCTTTCCAGATATTTTGCTGAAAAGGAGAAGGGTTGATACAGAAGCTTTCTTTCTATTCTTCCTGAAATGATAGACTAACTCTACAAATCATTGTCTGGCTTGACAAAAATCAATGAAAGCCACTACTCAAAATTCACATTTCACCCAACAGTGTGAAAAGGTAAATAAATAAAGGTGCATTCAATTCAACACGTGCTTTGCAAGCTCTGACTTGAAAGAAAAATGAATATAGGATGGCTTCTGGGTTTAAAATACATTACAATGTTTCAATCCAAGTCAGTTCATAGTTTTATTCTAAAGTTTTCAGTCCTCCTGACAAAGAAGAGCTGAAAATGGTACCAGGCTCCCAACCTTTTCAGCAGAGCCTCTGGTTTCAGTGAATTTTCTTTGTGGGGTAGTCTCATTTTGACAGATGCTTTGTCAAGGTTTGTGGGAGGTACAGAGAGTTGTGATTTACCCTGAGAGAATTATTATTTTTTTCATTGATTATTTTTTTAATATTTATTTATTACTTCAGGTTCCATCATCTCCATCACAGTTTCCTCTTTTCACCTCTCCCAGTCCCACTCTCCCATCCTCCACCCCCTATCCTTCCCATCCCACTCCTCTGCAGTGGAGTGTCCCAACATAACAGTCCCCCGTCTCCAGTTCAGCAGCCATATGAGGGCCAAGAGCCTCCTCATACACTGGGGGCCACAAGGCAGCACTACTAGGGCAAAGTGTCTAATTGACAGGAAACATAGTCTATGTTCATATTCCCTTTGGTAAATTGGTTGTAGTATAGTTATCCTGTACTATATGGCTAAAATCTGATTATAAGTGAACTAGAGAAGCTCATCCATCCTGAATGAGCTAACCCAGACTCAGAAGGATGCACATGGCCCTGAGAAAATTATAATCAGGGTGAAAGGAAAGATATGGATGTTACCAAAATGTCTTAAAGAAGTAAGAATTGGACAGGTTTCTGTACTTTAAAAATCACCAAATCCCTGTGTTGCAGTAATTTAGTACTAGAAGAAAATTGTTAAAATCCACTGCTTGTTACTTTGTTGCTTGAACCATAACATATTGTAGGAAACTGCTCTCCTACCTGGAGAGAAGTATGCTAAGGATTTGCTTATAGGTAGTTACATGCAGAAAAAGTACCAGGAATTTATAGTGTATGAGTACATGCGCATGTTTACCCACTGAAATACAGAGTTTTAAAACTTACCTAGATTCTTACACGTTGACTCTTCAGGTCAGTTTCTTTGATTTAATCATGTTCTCATAGGCTGTGATATGTGATTTTGAAAATTGATTTAATTATTTAATTAATTTATTCATTTATTTCGAGACAGGATCTCATTATGTATCCCTGACTGGCCTTGAATTTGCTATGTGGACCAAGTTGCCCTTTAAGTCACAGAGATCCACCTGCATTTGTCTCACAAGTGCTGGGATGAATTACTTGGGCTACCATGTCTGAATAAAGCTTTTGGAATCTGTTTGCTTTTATTGGGGTCTCTTCCCCTCTGGTTGGTAGTGCAAACTACTCAAAATTAGATGGCAGTGTGGAGGAATGATATCTAGTTTGGAATCATCATTACCTTCCACTCAGTTTTAATTCTTGGTTTTACTCTTGGCTTCCTTGAAGAACATTCTCTGTTTGTTACCCATAGTTCTTCAATCCAAGTGGGAATGACTTCTGCTCATCTCTAGCACACAGGCGAATCCCACAGGGTGGCTGTTTTTCTTGGAGTCTTTGTTACTACTGCAAAGTGCCTTGAAACCCCACAAAAGGGAAAAAAATAGCTGATTAAATGAAATCAAAATTTCCTAGCAATAAATGAGCCAAAGCAGTGACTATGAGCTAGCCTCTCCCTTGCAGGGTTGGGTGCACATTATTCATCCTGGGAATGCAGGCTGTCTGGACGGGAACTGGAAGCAGTGGGTGCTACTTGGATTAACATGAAACTGCAGATTAAAGATGAGGAGAGGCAGCTCACTGCTGAGTGCATCAAGCTGTTGCTGGCACTCATCAACAGAGGTGCAGAGCTCCAGGAAGTAGCTCTGTTGCTGTTAGAAACCATTATTGGGATGGGAAAATCCCAGCAGATAGTAGGAGATACCTCCAAGTGATTAGGATTAGGGAGTTAAAAAAAACCATTTTCTTTTATTAATGTTCTATTTGATAATGGGATTTTATTTTATTTTTTCTACAACAGGAAGAAAACTTTCAGATACAAGATAAAATCCTGGGGAAAGTTTAACTTAAAACATTTTTATCATCTATGTCTTTTATATTTCATAAAGTAACTTTAAGTCACAAAAATAGAGGAAAAAATTAATGGGAATCATTAACTTGTGTTCATTTTTTTCAAAGTGGCACATTTGTATTTTCTTGTGAATTATAGCTTCTTAAAAATTAAGGCATTTCTAATACAAAACTCACAGAAAGAACTAGAACTTTTAGTACACTGAAAATAAAGACAGTAAGAAATAATGTTTTGAAAAATGTTCTTAAGATTGAGAATTTCTTCACAATTCCCTACCACTCACTGATGTAGAAAATATAAGTTGCTAGAGAAAAGAAATGTTTTATGAGGCCGTCAGTTTAAACTATTAACTTGACCTATTCAGTCTTGTCCATATTAAATGCAACCTGTGGGATGGCTTCAAATTTCTGTTTCCTTCACCTCCTGCCAGTGCAATTATGTTTAAGCCTCATAGGAAAAGAAAATCCCAGTTTTCTTAATCCTTATGCATGTCTTTTATGGAATGGTCTGGGACTTTGTGGTTATTCTCTTTGGTAAGGAAATCTCCATCCCAAGCTGTGCTTCTGTTTTCTTCCCTTCATTTCCCCTCCTGGTCCCTGCACCCTTGCCCTCCCCTCCTCATTATCCAGGTTCCAGGATGTATTTTTATAACTACCTGACTCTGCTCTCCTTTCTTTCTTTATTTTTCCCTTCTCAATATTTGGTTAGTTCTTTGAGAATTTCTTACAGTTAATTTTGATCACATTCACTTCCCTTTCCAAAGTCCTACTTTTTCCATGCACTCAATTTTGTGTCTTTAAAAAAAAATTGGCCCATTAAGTACAATTTGTGCTGAGAATGTAATCTTGGATATATGGCCTTGTGGCCTACCAGGCCCACACCATTAACAAAAATGGACTCTCCTTCAGCAGCTACCAATTACCAATAACTCCTTTGCTAGGAGTAGGGCTTTGTGCCCACCTTTCTTCTCCATGTTAGGATTTTGTCTTACTTGAGTTTCCAAAGGCCTTGTGCATAGTGTCACAACTTCTGTTGAGTTTATATGTGCAAGTACCCCACCATTTTATTGTAGTCATCTACCACCTCTGGCTGTTAAGTTCTTTGTGCCATCTCTACCATAGTGTTGTTCCTTGAGCTCTGGGAGCAGGGGGTTTACTGTAGATGTCCTATTTAGGGGTGAGCATTCTGTAGTCTCTGATTCTTTCTATTTTTTTTTTTTTGCCTGTTGTGTGTCTCTGTGTTAATTGTCATAAATTGAAAAATAAAGCTTGTCTGATGAGGGTGGAGAGATGCACTGCTCTATAGATACAGATGTAAGTTATTAGGACTCAGTTTGATACTATGACCTGCCAGCACAGTTAAGTAGTAAACTTTCCCTTAGAGTCCTACGACTGATTTAGCCAGGATCATGGCACTTATAATAGTGCCAGGTAAGGGCTTCAACTTGTAGAGCAGATCTTAAATTGGAAAATGTTTCATTTTTCTCACAGTCTTCCTGCCCTAGGCACGCCTCTTACTTCTTCCCCCTTTTAATTCACAGAGTTGAATTCAAATCTAACAAAATAAATGTAAGAAAACACAATTGGTAATTATATGGCCTTTTGTTTTTTCCTTTGAAATAAATGGAATGATTCAGTTACCTCTGTGTATCACAAACACTTAAGTCTGTACTGAGTTCCAACCCTATAATAAAGACCAACTTCTCCCCCAACAGACTCTTTGCCATGCTTTATCTTTGATTAGGCCATAAGTTAATTGAACATTATGAAGCAAAGTCAATATGCAGCATTAATTTACTTAATCATATGTTAATGATTAATGAGCTTTTGTGTTATAAGCTAAAAACTTCATAGCTTCCATAGCTTTGTAGTACATACAACATAATGAAAAAATAGCAAGGTGATAAGGTTAACATAAGTTAATTAATACAGGTCAACTTCACTATGGCTTGTTTTGTTTAATTTAGAAATAATACTAAAACAACTGAATTTCTTCTCTGGTATTTATTTTTCACTTCAGAATTATTTAAGGATAGAAAACCTGCAAATACATTTAAGCCATTTTTCCATCCCCAGAGAGAATAGCCTATTTAAAGTTTTGTTTATCTTTTCTATTTG
The DNA here is from genome assembly GCA_907164525.1 of Lophiomys imhausi. Classification (NCBI taxonomy): domain Eukaryota; kingdom Metazoa; phylum Chordata; class Mammalia; order Rodentia; family Muridae; genus Lophiomys; species Lophiomys imhausi. The sequence continues at coordinate 4,932,222 of CAJQZJ010034157.1, read as the reverse complement.
TGGTCTTTATTTTGTTATAGAACTATCTATATAGACATATAGACATAATGGACAAGGTATGTGATTATTTCATGTGATTTTAGAAAAAAAAATGTCATTAATCAAATTTTGTGCTCTATGCTAAAAACTTCACAGCTTCTATAGCTTTGTAGTTCACAAAAAATAATGAGAAATAGCAGGGGAATGAGGTGACTATAAGCTATAACTTGGTTTTTTTCATATTACCCTATACTGTTGATATGTATGAAGATCTACTCACAAGTACTAATGGTTTGGCTGCTAATATCTTTCCAAAACTCATGTTGAAACTCGATCTCCAATGTAAGTATGATAGTGAGCAGAGCCTTCAGGAGGGGGTTAGGTAAGCCCGAGGGCTCTGAGCCCATGAATGAGATTTCTTCTTTATGAAAAGGTCCTTCTTCATCAAAAGGGAGGGATGCAGCTCAGTGGTGCAATGCTTGTCTAGCATGAATGAGAACGATCAGTCATTCAAAACAAACATAAAGACCCTGTTAGCACCTCATGCCCTTCCAGGACTCATCTGTCCTATTGCTACATCTGGAAGCCATGAGAGGGTGCCATTTTAAGTCAGAGAGCAGCTCTCCTAGCAACCTAACTGGAGATATGCTTTAATTTTGGATTTGCCAGCCTACACTATGAGTGAATAAAACCCTGTCATTTCTGAATCACTTATCCTACATCTGTTGGCACAGTCTGAATATACCAACTGAGACAGTGGAGTGAGTTCCTTTTCTTTAAAATGCTCTATAGTCTTTAGGCTACTCTATTATCTAATGAGAGAGTTCCTGGATATATTTTGATTTATTTCAAATTATCTAGTTTATCATTTTCTACTTTGTTTTATAAATTAGGTGATCAATTAAGTTTTATTTACTTTTGTGTACACAAAAACTAATTTTTGAAATTATACATATTATACACAATGAATCTTCCAAATATAACTTCTTTGAAGCTTCATCTGAAATTCTATTTTCTAACAAGAGTGTTTAACAATTTTCACTTTAACTGAACTTGTAAGTTGTTTCAATTTATCCAAATTTCAGGCCGAAACACAGTAAGAGCAAGTACCAGCCAACTTCACCAGATCCATGGGGAAATGCTGAGATATTGATAAAGTTCATTAATTTTAGATTAGAAGAATGTTATAAAGGAATGTATGTAAGTTCTCTCTTCAAGAACTCAAAATAATGAGGATGAGAATGATACTCTAAAACGTAGATATGGCTACAACCTAAGGCCACAAATCCCTGAAGGGAAGAACCACAAAATAGCATCAAAAGCTCATATTCATCATTTCACTCACTTCTTAAAAATAAATACAGTAGAAGTAACAGGTGAAATTCCTTCTACATAAAGTGAACTTTATGTCCTATACAAATTGATTTCTTCTACCTCAGACCTTATATGCCTCTGGAATTTATTTCAGGCACTGGACATGAAATTCCATGTCCAAACTCTCTAAAATGCATTGGCACATATGACTGACTACTTTAAATGTAGTTCAGAAACAAGATAGACATGAAAAAATTTCAAAATGTGTGAGGCTTTGTGTAAATTGTGTGATTTATTTTGAAAACAGATCAGGATATTTTAGAAAGAAGAGGAGGGTGAGAATCAAGTGGGTAACAATTGGGCCACAGGAATTCAGTGATGATTAGGATTTGGTCCCTACCCTAGATATAGCCAGTCAGATTGAAGAACAGATATATAACAATTATTTTATAAGAGAATAACCTATCTTTGAGAGATGGTAGACTTGTTGTGTAGTGAGAACCTGTTTCTTGGTACCTTACTCCTGTGTCCTCACATGGTAGAAGGTCAAGGCCGCTCTTTAAAGCATTGCTTAAGAGAACACTAATTCAATTCACGAACTCTAAATCATTTCAATGATTCAAAGAATTTCAATGATTTCAAAGAATGTGTTACATTTGGTGTAATTAATAAGCAAATGATGATGCATGGTTTTTAAAAACACATTTTGCTGAGATTTAATTGCTTTTTATCTAATGTGACTTTTTGGTCCCAGCACTTCTCACTACATCTGTTCTCATATTTTTATTTCTTCTTCTTTTTAAAAAAATGTTTATTTATTACTTCAACTTATATCTCCATCACAGTGCCTTCTTTCTACCCCTTCCAGTCTCACCCTTCCTCCCCCCTTCCCTCCTATCCCCCTCCTCTGATGTGGGGTGCCCCTACATATCAGTACCCACCCCCCAGTTCAGCAGTCATATGAGGGCTAAGGGCTTCCTCATGCACTGAGGGCCTACATGACAGCACCACTAGGGCAAAGTGTCCTACTAACAGGTAACAAAATCTATGTTTCCATTCTTTTTGGTGTGTTGGTTGTAGGATAGTTATCCTGTACTACATAAGTGAGTAGATGCCATGTGCATCCTTCTGAGTCTGGGTTAGCTCACTCAGGATGAGCTTCTCTAGTTCTATTCATTTGGCAGCAAATTGCATGATTTCCTTGTTTCTGATAGCTGAGTAGTATTCCATTGTGTAGATGTACCACATTTTTTTTTACCCTTTCATTGGTTGAGGGGCATCTGGGTTGTTTCCAGTTTCTAGCTATTACAAGCAAGGCTGCTATGAATATAGATGAGGATATGTCCTTGTGGTTTAGTGAGGAATATTTATTTGTTCTTTTTAACTATCTAAGTTTCTCAACCTTTCCTTGTTTGGATTTTCTTGGCATTCTCGAGGTACATGGTCAAAAGTTTTTGTTCAATATCCTTCTTACCATTGAGAAATTTCTAATGTTTTAATCATGACTATTACTGGAGTTATACAGCTATAAAAGAAAGGCCAGAAGTCAAGGATGTCATATGTACCACAGTGATTATATGAATTAAATTTTTATCCATGCTCTTATGGAAACAAACCATACTAATGGTAAATGTTATGACTTTTTCTCATTTAAGTGGTGGTAATCTGTGATATCTTTATACATGTATCTATTTGTAACTTTAGTATATACATGTCTATGTATCCGTAGAGGCCTTACCATTTTTTATGAGTATCCCCATTGGTCATTAAGAAAATTAACAAACATCAAATTAACTTAGAGTAGTTTGAAAGCAATCTTTCCAGTACATAACTCAAAGTGGCACTTGCATAATTTTTATTGAAAATAAATTCTTTTCTCATATATTTTGACCAAAATATATATATATATATTCCCTCCCTCTACTCCTCCCAGTTGCAAAAGCCCTCATATGGAGACTGGACAAGGCAACCTAAAAGGAGGAAAGAGTCTGAAGAACAGTCTGTGAGACACACTCATCCCCACTGGTAGGTGTCTCACAAAAACTCTAAGTTAACAGCCATAACATATATGCAGAGACCTTGGTACAGACTTCTGCAGGCCCGGTGCTTGGCGTTTCCGTCTCTGTGAGCCCATATGAGTCCTGCTATGTTGATAGGCATTTGCATCTTAATCATCATTTAGAAACATATTTTATCCACTTGCTAACCTTAGTGTAACACTCAGAATACATTGTCTAGTTATATGGAAATTTTGAGATGTCTTTAAGCGTGGTGGATCCTTCCCTGGCTCTTGGTGTGCTTGACCTTGGAGGCTATAGTCTTAGAAAACTCAACAGACATCAAAGCTGGTCTGAACTAGTGGCATGGGATTAGGCATGAGAAGGGGGCTGAGCTGGTCAGTCCGGTGGGTCCAATCACAGGTTTCTAATGCCTCTTTTCAGTTCAGTCTCATACTCAAGTGTAGCTATAGGTAGAGGTGAAATTATGGGAGATAGCAGAGAAACAAGAAGTAGAATGATCTTCCACTTTTGGCATTCCTGGCCTTAATAAATACATTCTCCCAACTGTTTCTCTGGGGCCTCTGAAATACCTAGTTAAAATTGAAACTTTCTGATTAAGATGAGAATGGTAGACAACAGAAACTGGTAAGGTATTTCAGGGATGGGAAACAAATGTGTAAACAAGGTTTGAAAAATAAAACCTGCAAAGGAGTATTATTATTATTTTTTAAACTAAGTATGGTACAGTAATGGTGCATCATGCTGAGCATAAATGATGTCTTGGATCACACAGCTTCATTTTTCAGTACACCAGGGAAATTACCTTTAGTGAGAAATTCATGGTGTGGGGGTGCTTTTGCATAAAAATGGAGATATTTTATATGTCATGAAATCTAGCAGATATTACCTCTGGTCTTTTCTCTTAATCTTGGTCTTAAGAAAGCAGCCTAGAATTAATAATTTAAAACTCAATGGAAATGTAGATGATACTTTAAATCTTCATTGAATCTCATCACTTAGAATGTAATTTTCCTCAAACATATTTACTACTCCTTTAATTTTTTTTGAATTTTTCTTAGTTTATGCTAAGCCATTTCAAATGTGAAGTGAACAGGTACAGAGAACAAGTGAACTGAACGCTGTTTCCCATTGTGCCATTATAAAGGTGGGCTTATTACTAACTTCTCTGTCTGTTCTCCTCACTGTAACTGAGGGACCAAATAGATGGCTTCAAATTTATATTTTAATTATGATAATCTACAAAATAATACAAAATCAACTTCTGAAACTCTGATTAGCTGGTTGACAGTTACATTAGATGAGACTCTGTTTTGTATATTGGTTACCAAGAATGTTGTTTGTTCTATTGTCTTACTGTTATAAGACATTTTTCCCACAAGTTATCAATCTCGTAGGCCTACCAGAAACTCACATCATTTCCTGATTTATTTAGCCTTTGTATCAGCCAAGCACTGTAATGAAAAAGGCGAGTTTGTATTCTCCAGGTCTAGATTTGAGTCAGTTTCACCCATGTGGAAAAAGATGCATTGTAACTATTGAGTGTGATATCAAAATACTAGGAAATTTACAGATGAAGGTGTCATGTTTATAGATTATATGTGGGATTCAGGAACATGAATTCCTGAACACATCACCTCCAAGAAAGATACAAAAGGCTTGTTTCTCTCTCTCTTTTTGGTCAAAGTATTTTATTTTACTTTCCTTTCTTTTTCTTTATTCTTCTCTCATACAATATATTTGGACTGCAGACTGCCCTCTCACCTGCTCTCAGTCCTCCCTTACAATTTTCCCCTCCCCTAAATCCACTGCTGCTTTATTTCCCTTCATCTTGTTATGCTGTGTTCAATTGATGTCAGTGGGAGGCCTGCTCATTTCTGAAAAAGTTTCTTTTTTTGTTTGTGTGGGGTTTTTTTTGTTTTTTGTTTTTCAAGACAGGGTTTCTTAAATCTCTGGACTCACTCTGAATATGAGGCTGGCCCTGAACTCACAAAGATCCCACTTCTTCTGCCTCTGCTTCCCATGTGCCACTACGCCTGGCAATTACAGACAACTGTGACTGCCATGTGGGTGCTTCAATTTGAACCCAGGTCTTCTGACAGGAGGTCCTCTATGAGCAGCCAGTACTCCTAACTGCTGAGTCATCTCTTTAGCCCTGAAAAGGTTTCTTTTCTTTTTCTTTTTCATTTAAAAATTTTTAAATGTTTATTTATTACTTCAATTTACATCTCCATCACAGTGCCCTCTCTCCACCCCTCCCGGTTCCACCCTCCCACCCTCTTCTCTCTCTCCCATATATTCCCCTCCTCCGGAGTGGGGTGTCCCTACATACATATCAGTCCCCCTCACTCAGTTCAGCAGTCATATGAGGGCTAAGAGTTTCCTCTTGCACTGGGGGCCTAAATGTCCCCACACTAGGGCAAATTGTCCCAATAATAGGAAACAAAGTCTATGTTCCTATTCTTTTTGGTATGTTGGTTGTAGGATAGTTAGCTTGTAGTATATGTCTAAAATCCAATTATAAGTGAGTATATGCCATGTGCATCTTTCTGACAGAGGGCTAATATCCAAAATTTAAAAAGAACTCAAGAAATTAAACACAAAGAAACCAAATAATCCAATAAAAAATAGGAACAGAGCTAAACCAAGAATTCACAAAGGAGGAATCTCTAATGGCCGTGAGGCACTTGAAGAAATGCTCAACATCCTTAATCATTAGAGAAATGTAACTCAAGACAATTCTGAGATTCCATCTCACACCTGTCAGAATGGCTAAGATCAAAATTTAAAATAACAGCACATGCTGGCGAGGTTGTGAAGAAAGGGGAACACTCCTCCATTGCTGGTGGGAATGAAAACTTGTACAACCACTATGGAAATCAGTCTGGCGATGTCTTAGAAAACTTGGAATAGCTCTACCTCAAGGCCCAGCCATACCACTTCTGTGTCAGAAGTGGAGTTGGTAAAGATCTTTTCCCCATCTGTAGGTTACAGTTTTGTTCTAATGACAGTGTCCTTTGCCTTACAGGAGCTTTTCAGTTTCATGAGGTACCATTTATTGATTGTTGGTCTTAGAGCCTGAGCTATTGGTGTTCTGTTCAGGAAGTCTGTTAAGATACAAGGGCTTATTTCAATTTTCTTGTATCTATTGAGGCTTGCTTTGTGTCCAACTATATGGTCGATTTTGGAGAAGGTTCCATGCAGTGGTAAGAAGAAGATGTATCATTTTGTGTTTGGGTGAAACTTTCTGTAGATAGGTTAGGTCCATTTGCTTCTTGACCTCTGTTACTCTCATTATTTCTCTGGTTTTTGTCTTGGTGACCTGTCCATTGTTGTGAGTTGGGTGTTTAAGTCTCCCACTATTAATGTGTGGCGATCAATGTGTGGCTTAAGCTTTAGAAGAGTTTCTTTTACAAATGTGTATTTGGGGCATAGATATTCAGTATTGAGATGTCATGCTGATAATTTTTTCCTTTAATGAGTATGTAGTGCCCTTCCCTAACTTTTTTGATTACCTTCAGATGAAAGTCTATTTTGTTTGATATTAGGATGGCTACTTCAGCTTGTTTCCTGGCCCCATTTGCTTAGAAAAACTTTCCCCAGCCCTTTACTCTGAGGTAGCTTCTATTGTTAGTGAGATGTGTTTCTTGTATGCAGCAAAATGATGTGTGGTATTTATGAATCCATTCTGTAAGCCTGTGTCTTTTTATTGAGGAGTTGAGTCCATTGATGTTGATGGATATTAATGATCAGTGGTTGTTATTTCCTGTTATTTTTATGTGTGTTTCTTTTGGTTTAGCTGAAGTGGAGTTTTTTGCTTCCTCTGTTTTCTTGAGTGTAGTTATCTTCATTGATTTGGAATTTTCCTTCTATGATCTTCTGTAGGGCTGGATTTGTGGTTAGATACTGTTTAAATTTGGAATACCTTGTTTTCTCTGTCTATGTTAATAGCTAGTTTTGCTGGGTGTAGTAATCTGGTCTGACACCTATGTTCTCTTAGAGCTTGTAGGATGTCTGCCCAGGCCTTTCTGGCTTTTAAAATTTCTGAGGAGAAGTCAGGTATAATTCTGATGGGTATGCCATTATAAGTTACTTGACTTTTTTCTCTTATAGCTTTTAATATTCTTTCTTTTTTCTGTACATTTGGAATTTCAATTATTATGCGGTGAGAGGAATTTCTTTTCTGGTCTAGTCTATTTGGTGTTCTCTATGCCTCTTGGAATTTTATTGGCATCTCTTTCTTTAGGATTGGGAAGTTTTCTTCTATGATTTTCTTGAAGATGTTTCCTGGACCTTGGAGTTGGGCATGTTCTCTTTCCTCTATGCCTATAAATCTTAGGTTCCATCTTTTCATTGAATCCTTGATTTCTTGGATGTTGTGGGTGAGAACTTTTTTAGATTTCTCATTTTCTTTGGTTGTTCTACTGATTTCTTCCATTGAATCTTCCATGCCTGAGATTATGTCTTTTATCTCTTGTATCCTATTTTTGATATCCATGTCTATAGTTCCTGTTCTCTTCCCTTGGTTTTCCACCTCCAGGACTATCTCTGCTTGTGTTTTCATTACTGCTTCCACTTTCAATTTTAAGTCTTGAACAATTTTATTTGTTTTTGATGTTTCCTGCTCCAATTTGCTTGTCTTTGTCTGCAAATCTTTCATTGCCTTCTCTCTTTCCTGTTTATGTTGGGCTAAATTGGCTTAGAGGTATTAATGGTATTCTCCATTGCTTTCATTTGTAAAATTGAGGATTCTTTAAATTCTTTCAGGGATTTAATTTATTCTTGTAAGGACTCTATCATTTTTTCTAAGTATAGATTTGTTATGATTTTCATGTGTTTCAGCTGTTGTGGGATGTTCAGCGCTTGCTGTGTTAACCTCACTGAATTTTGTTGGAGTCATATTTCCCTGATTTTTGTCAGTTTTGTTCTGTTGCTGACCTTTAGCCATATAGTTGTCCTTAATTGATTGTTCCTGATGTCTTCTGGACCTGGTGCCAAGGAGGGAGCTTTGGTGTATAGTCCGTATAATCTTGGTGGCCTGTAGCTCAACACAAGCTAGGTGGGGTCTTGAGATGGGTGTTGGGTCTCAGTGGACCCCCTAAAGAAATTCACCCCTTCGCGTTGTGTACCAGCTGGGAACTCAGGTCAGGGACTAAATGGGATGTGCTATTACAGCTTGCAGAGTCTTGGGTTCTAGCAGGTCTTCCTAGTGCTGTTTGTGGGGCTTGGAGGACCATAGATTGTAGATTAGAGCAGCAGAACTCCTGTTACTAGTGTGTCTCGTCAGAGGGTCAGGTCTGTGGTCATGGTCCCCCGAGGCAGCTTCTTCTAGGTGGTCCCCAGGATACCTCTGTGCCTCTGGGTCAGAAGCAGTAAGCCCTTGTAGTCTGAATCACTCAGGTGGTGCACAAAGGCCAAGAACTAGCTGCTGCTGCGCTGAGGTTGTTGATGCTGAAGACAGGATATCCTACCGAGAAGGGGCAAGGTTCACTGGCTCCGATATGAATACCACAATCCGTCTGCTGGACTTGGACTCAGTGTAGTTCCACTGCCTTATAACTTGACCACCCACCTTTCAGCCCGCTCTGATTTTACCATTTCAGTGCCACTGCTGTTCTCTTTTGGGTGCTGGAGCAATTGTGTAGAAGCGGGACACTCAGTGAGCAGGGAGGTACCTCTATGTGGTGGTTGGGGCTGCCAGACAAGGCCCTGCAGCCAGATTGGACCTGTGGGACACCACACTGGTGCAGAAAGAGCAGCCCTCTGCCCTGTCTGGGTGCAATATTCTTCTACATGATCCAGTAGAGGGAGCTTTCTCGTATGTCTAGAAATTACGTCCAACTCTTTTGTCGGTGTGCCCAGATATGCTTGTGTCTCCCAGATCGCCGTTCTGCTGGAATAAATTGAGCTAGTCCCACAGTTCTCCTCTAGCCAAGAATGCGCTGTGGATCCCCGCCATAATGGTTCCACTGAGAATATACCTGTTCCTGTGACCCCATTGAGCCTTTTTTTTTTTTTTTTTTTTTTTTTTTTTGGTGCTGGCATGCCAGCATGCAAATTGGGTGCTCCAAAGGCTGGTGAGTACCACTTTCTGGGGTTTGGATCCACTCTCTGGGTATTTGAGTGGCTCGTGCCCACTTCTGTGGCGGTATCCACGGCCAGCACAGTGGGCCCCATGGCCTGGGTTCCAGGACAGGCCCTGAGGCTGGTAGGTCTGTTTCCGTGAGTGTCTGAGAGTCCCATTGAGGGACCCCTACTAGTCCCTGAGTTTGCCAGGTGAGACCCTGTAACCGAACTTTTAAATTATTATTTAACACTTATTTATTTATGACTAAATTCACTTATAACAAACACCAACAATTTCTTAACTATTAATCCTATGAATTCCTACAACCCCTTTAACCTATCCACTAAACCTATTGATAATTATAACAACTACTTTCATAACCTTTTAGAATGATACAGTCTCTGGGGCAGGTCCTCAGTCGTCAGGAACACAGTCTTTGTTGTAGATTCTTTAACGCACTTAGCAGTCCTTTTTCTGGATCTCTCAGATGCAGGTTCGTCAGGGTAAGTTGGTTATTGCAGTCTCACCTTAAATAAGGCTTCATGCTTTCTTCTCTGTGGGAGACCCCAGCCGTCTGCAGGCCAACTTACTTCTTTTGAATCAGGAACTCAGATGCTCTGCCTCAGTCCTTAAAGCCAGGCACAGTTTCCCCTAGGCCACTGATCGGACAGATCAAACCCCTCTAGGCAAAAGCTGAGCCACAGGGTTTAGTCCTTGGCCTTTTGGTGTCTTGCTCAGGCTTTCTTTGCTCACCAGCTTCTTTCTGCTTCAGGGAAATCTGGCCATCAAATGATGGCCAGCCCTTTTTTCAGCAGGACTCTTGGAGCTCTCTAGCATCAGGGGCCTCTTCTCTTTCTGGGCTCCATGCACTGTCCTTAAATAGGAGGAACTCTGTTTCAGCTTAATTTGGGCTCCGCCCACTTAGCAGCTGAAAACAATGTCAGGCCAGATACTTTGTTTCTTCAAGTCTATTGAGTCTTTCCTGTCTTCCTGACTTCAACCTTGTTTTTCAGTCTATTGAGTCTTTCCTGTTTTCCTGACTTTAACCTTGTTTTTTAGTCTATTGAGTCTTTCCTGTTTTTCCTGACTTCATGCTGATAATGCTGTTCATGCCCCGAATTAAGAGACAGTATCAGAAACCCCTATATATTTTTAAATCTAATTTATCTAACCCCTACAAGACCCTGTGGGTTCGTTGTCAGTTTGTTGCTTATCTTACTTATATTTCTGTGATGTAGCTATTTTTCCCCAGCTCAAAATGTGTCCATGGTGACTGCTGCCATCTTGGATCCCTTCCCCCCCTTTTTTAAACAACAAAGTTCTATTTCATTTTGCTGAGGTTTTTGTTTTGTTTTATTTGTTTGTCTTTGTTGTTTGTTTGTTTGTTTTTAATTATAAGGCTTAGCATACATTCCCAATGTCCAGTCCATACATATTTGGCAACTGACTTTAACATTCTACTATGCAGCCATCTCCTGAAAAGGTTTCTTAAAGAGTGGAGTGAGGTTTGAAAGGACATCTTAGAGAATCCATTTTTGTACAATAGCTGATCTGGGGCTATTGTAAACTTTCTTGAGAGATCATCTTCAGTATGCCATCATTGGGATGTCTCTGTGGTACAGGATGCTTTGCCAGACTTTCACAGGGTGGGCTAAGGGGTGTTCAGGAAATAGTACACCCCTGAGGTTTGAGGAGTCATTTTTAGCATTCCTGATTGTACCCACTAGAGGGGTAGCTGGATTTTTTCTATGCCAGGTTTTTACCAGATGGTCATCAGAGTCAATCAGCAAACAGCGAGTCTTTAGGCCCTCTAAATACTCTCTAACTATTGGACAGATGCCTAAAGGTCAGAGGGAGGGGAAATAGTAATATGGAAAGAAGGACGAATTCCTTTCCTGTGCTTTCTGCGGGAGGAGACCAATTGGAAGTCATTTCTCCACTGTGGTCATGAACAGACTGGGTGCTGGAGGTTCAGGTTTCTTTGGAGGCATGGCTGTGCTGAATAAATGTGTTTTCTGTTTTTGTCTCAAATATGGGATGTGGGGGTGCTTTGTATACCACTGAAAAACAGACTTGTGAAAGAGGTATACAAAACATCCTGATAAAAGAGCTGGTGATGTTTTGCCAGCCGGAAAACTGTCACATGTGAGGAACATGTTTACATCCTCTGATAGACAGATTCCTTGGAGAGCTTGTGATCAACAGGAGGTCAAGAGGAAGTACCTGGTGCAGAGGGTATGAAGTTGGCCAAATGGAAGGGGTCCTTGTGTAGGTATAAAGAGGATGCCCTGGAAATGCAGAGGGACTTTCTGCTTGGCATTGATTCTCATTGCTGCTCATCACTGCTTCACCCTGAAAGGCTGTAGACAATGCTTCAAAACTTGCCTCTTCTGATACTTACTGCTGCCTTTGCTGGTGAAAACTGAGGCCCGAGTTGAACTGAGCTCAGATCAGCTCCACTGGGGCCGTGAAAACAGTTGCTTCTTCGGCTGTCCTTGTTGGTGTTCTTGGTTAGCTGTGCTCCCGTTTCTGCCGTTTGCTGTGTTCCTGTTGCTGACTGCATCTGTTCCTGAGTGTGCTGATTTGACTGGACTGCTGGCAAGTTACCTCCAAGGACCTGTGACTTAGGAGGTCTATATCCTTTCTTTTGTACCTTGGGTTGGTGAGTTGTAAGGTGTTTAGAGTTATTAATAAATAGTTGAAAAGTATGCTTTCAAGGTTTTAAGTCTTTTAACTACTTCAGAATGACCAAAGAGTCTTGAGTCTAATTTATGTCCAAGGACACACATTTTGAAGGGTCAGAGGGAGGTAGAAAAAAAGCTCCCATACTGAATACATCAGAAGCTCCACTGTTGCATGTCCTAGTTAGTCTTAGTTGGCACAAATTACAGACAATTCAGTTGACCTCGTGATCTGCTTCTTTCCCTCTAAATTAATGATAACAGTCTTTGTGTAAAATAATGAAGGCAAAGTGCTACTCTTTTGATAACAGTCTGATCAAATGATATCTTCTTTCAAACCTTCATACTAAATTTTAAGTCATTTCATAAAATAATAGCTTTGATTACAACTTTCTAGAAAGAAGAGAAATTTTAGAATAAAAAGTATATTAAAATGATTCACGTTTCTTCTGATTAAAGAACATCTTTAATGTTCACTCACAGAAGGTTTTCATATTTGTCAGTGGCAGGTAAGTAGAATGCCACCAGACATTCTTGGTCTTACACCACTAATCAGAGCAGGGGAGATCCTACCTGTCCTTTACAGAGGAAACAGAGAGAGAGATCAAGCTCACCTGGGGAGGGCGGCACTCTTGGAAGAGCAGTATCTATTTTTAATTTCCTCAGAAACTGCAGATTTTCTCAAAAGGCTATTTAGGAGCAAAAGAAAGGGAGACATTCTGCTCTAATTATGACTTAGAAATTGTCACCTTCCTCTCCAGTGGCCCCTGAAGTGACAGTAAACAAGTGACATACCTTTACTGAAAGCTGTAAGTAGATCCTAGGATGACTCCAAGTCCCTCTTATTCTTCCCCAGACCCTGTGGTTGTGAAGAATCACCTAAGGGCCATGCAAGTGCAACTCACTCTGACGCATAATTTTGCTGCTTTTAGAACACTCGATAATGAATGTGTCCCTTTTAAAAATTACATTTATTTATCTGATTTTTGTTTGTTTTGGTGTATGTGTGTGGGTACACATGGGACATGTGTACCATGTGTGTATGTAGGTTAGAGGACAGCTTACAGGAATTGGTTCTGTCATCCTGCCTTGTGAGTCCAGGGCATTGACTTCAGGTTGTCATGTTTGGTTGCAGTTGCGTTTACCAGCTGAGTCGTCTTGTCAGCCCCTTAATGTAATCTCTATGTGAGAAAGGGATGTGAAAGTCTCTGTTGAGACTGAGCCTACATTAAATGCAGAAATGGCAATAGTGTCTGTTTTGGGGATATTTTCATACTGCTGAGGTACAGTCCCATGGTAAAGGAGGACTTTATTGACTCGTAAGTGTGCATGAGTAGCAATTCATCTGAAGATGGTTGCAAGGACTATGACTGATATTTCTGTTGTTGTCAAGGTATGCTGGGAAGAGCTCTGTCACCATGGATAAAAATAAAGACAACACACAGTCCCATCGCTATCAGAATCTGGAATGGCAGAGATGTGGGCACTTCATAAAATTTTACCTTATTCCTTGGCAGAGATGAATTTTTGCAGAAAGCCCAGGAACTTTAAGCATGTGAGGCATGCCATGCTTTGAGTGTCAACTGTATTTGCATATATTTAACTCAATATTCAAAACTTAATTTTACCAGCAATTTCACAGAGTTTGTCTAAAGGGTACATTTTAGGCTGTGACAAATGTAGCAAGTTTATGTTAATTGATAATGTAGCCGATGTAATAAGAATCATGGATTAGTACTGGGGATGATTTATAAAGAAAGAACTATCCCCCTTTCCAACCTTGTTCACTTGTGAGCCTTACTCCAAAGAGACAACAACACGGGCATTTACTAAAGGTTGTTAGGGAAGGAGAAACAGCTCATTGTTTGAGGTGGGTTGACCTTGCAGTTCATTGTAGGTGAGGATCCTAGGTTGCTGGGTGTACTGTTCAGAGAAGGGTGTGTGCACACCACAAGTCCAACAGAGTCTCTAAAGCTAAGTTGCTTAGGTGTTTCTGTGCCTTCATGCCTCACTTCTGCAACAAATGCCACTCAGTATGTTTTTAGTCAACATTCAGGTGTTTTCAAAACAAACAGGCTAACTATTTGCTTCAGGGCTGTAGGTGTTCTATGCCCCTCTGTCCTTCTGGACATATTTGTTCTGCTATACAGTTTTCTCACCATATATTCATCTTATTTGTTTGTTTTATACTTTAGGTGAGATCAACCCTCTTAAAGCATTTTTACATGTACAGCATGCCACTGATGACTGTAAGTAAACGAAACCCAGACCTTTAGAGTTCATTTGTCTTTCTTGCCTGAAACATCAAGCCCATTTTTTTTCAGCAAATGCCTCTTTCTTCTCCCCCTATCTCCTGACAATGGAATGGTAGAGAATTTCTCTTTCTCTGAATGGCTTACTTTGCTTAGCCTAATGTCCTTAAGGTTTTACACATAATAGAATTTCCTTCACCTTTAAGGCTGAACATCATTCTCTGTTGCTATGTGCCACATGGTGTTTATCTACTAATCTGTTGACAGACTTCCATGTTGTTTTCTCACAGTGTCTACTGGGAACAGTATTCCAGTGAATATCAGAGTGCCAATCAACACAAGTTGAGATGATAATTTCAAGTATTAATTAATTAGTTAATTAACTTTGTGTGTGTGTGTGTGTGTGTGTGTGTGTGTGTGTGTGTGTGTGTATGTGTGCAAAGGACATGCCAGGGTATGTATGTGGGATTAGAAGGGGTTGGAAGACAATTTGGGGGAGTCAATATATATATATATATATTTGGCCTGTGTGGAAATTTGAATCTTTCTGCTCACATGCAACAGTTGATTTTTGTTAGTTTCATTCTTGAGTCAATCAAATAAAATTTCACTCTCCATTGTTTGATTAGACAACAATTAAATGGGAAATTCAATAGTGCCATAAATATGGTAGTTCTCCTTGGCTGCAGATGCCATGAGAGATGCTAGGGATCTGATTGCAAAAATGATTTTACTATCTAAGTAGCCCTCATCCCATGAGAAAACGGGCTGTAGGGGGAGCTTTGCAGGATTGAAGCTATCTTTACAGGAGTGCTGGGAATAAACACTGGAGTCATTGAGAGGTTTAGAAGACAGATAGATAATGGCATCCATAGAATTAGGTGGGTAAAGGCAGAAGCCTGGTGAGGTAGGAGGCAAGTGAAGCCAGATTGTGAGAATGTATGCTTTGCATTATCTCTGCATTATGCACAGGGAAGTCACTGGTTTTTAAAATTATCTCATTTTTATTATGTTCTTTTCAGTCATGTTTTAGCATAAAGAACAATGAATTTCATTATGGAGCTCTCATACCTGTTTTTTTTTATGTATGTGTCCCCCTCATTCCCTGACTTTCTGACTCTTGTGTGTCCCCAGTCTTATTTCCTAGGCTCTATCCACTTCCATGTTGTATATTAACTGCTACTCCTTCTCTTTGTTCTTCATTTCTTAAGATATCTTCAATATATCTTCTTCCTTACTCATGGTGTCCTTTCTAATTTCCTGACAACCCCTTTCCACAAATTTAAAACTAGTTTCCACAATAGAAAATAAATGTGGCATTTATTTTACTTGTCTGAGTCCAGCTTATTTTGCTTAGCACAATATTCTCCAGTTCTGCCCATTTTCCTGCAAATAACACAATTCCATTGTTTTATGGCTGGATAAAAGATGGCTGCATATATCTACCTCACTTTCTTTATCCACTCATCTGTTGATGGACGTCTAGTATTGTTCCATTTCCTCGCTGTTGTGAGTGAGACAGCAATAAACATTGACATGCGAAAATCTCTCTAGCTTGTGGACTTGGAGTTCTTTGGGTAAGCCTATGAGTGGGATAATTGGACT
>CAJQZJ010034157.1:4899816-4916296 GCA_907164525.1 Lophiomys imhausi | reverse complement strand
TGGGTATGCCTATGAGTGGGATAATTGGACTTGGAGTTCTTTGGGTATGCCTATGAGTGGGATAATTGGACTTGGAGTTCTTTAGGTATGCCTATGAGTGGGATAATTGCACAGTGCCTATAGTCTTTCTAGTTTTAGTGTTTTTGTTTATTCTGAGAAACCTCCTTGATTTTTATAGTAGCTGGACTATTTAACAACCCAACCAGTAATGAATAAGAGATCCTGTTTTCCTACTTCCTCATGTTGCATTTGTTGTTTGATAATAACCATTCCGAATAATGTGAAGTAGAATATCAAAGCCATTTGAGTTTACATTTCCTTGATGACATTGGGACATTGACCACTTTTTGAAATATTTATTGGTAATTTATTTTTATATGTATTTCTATTTTAGATTTATCCCCTTCACAGGCTGCTTCTTCCCTCTGGGTATGATTTTATTTGTTACGCAGATGCTTTTAATCTAATGCAATCTCGTTTGTTGGTCCTGGGGATTATTTACTGTGCTTTGGGGATCCATTTCATATATGTACTCATACCTTAAAGTCTTTTGTCAGTTTTACTCTAGTAGTTTCAAAGTTTTGGGACTTATATAAGCAGTGAACTGCTTTGTATTAGTTTTTATTCAAGATGAGAGATGCAGATACAACTTAATTCTCCTGCAGGTGGAATTCAAGTATTCACAGAACTATTTGAAGAAGAGGTGGTATTTTTCATTCTTCTCTCAAAAATTAGTTGTTTTAGGGATGGGCCTATTATGGATCTTTTGTTTTATTTCATGTATGTTTTGTGACAGGGCCATTCAGTTTTTATTCTTATGGACCTATGGTATATTTTGAAGTAATTATTGTGGTGCCTACAGCATTGCCTTTTATTCTTGGGACCACTTTGGCTGTTAGTGAATTTTGTGGTCCCACATATTTGATGATCATTCCTGCCAAGATCGGCATTGGAATCTTAAAGGGGATTTTATTGAATTTGTGGAACATGTGTTAATCATGTTAACGATTTCTGTGGCCACATGTCTGAGAAAGGAAGATGGCAAGGAAGATGTGATGGAATCAGAGAAGGCTCAGTGGCAGAGGCTGGAGGCTGGAGACTCACACTGCATCACAGTCGGGAAACAGAGAGTGAAGAGGAAATGGGGCTGGACTATAAAACTTCAAGGTCTACATCCACTGATCCACTTCCTCAGCCAACTACCATCTCCTAAAGCTTCTTCAACCTTCCCAAACAGCACTAGCGGGGGACCAAGAGTTCAAACACAAGAGCCTAATCTTAATTCAAATGATAACAGACCATTTCACAGAACAGCTTGTAAGTAGTAGAGACACAGAGTGTTGATGGAAGTGAAGAAAGATGTTTTTTCCCCCTGTAGAATAAAAGCAAGAAAGACCAGTGAGCACCAATCAAATCAGAGTGCCTCACCTCAAGTTATTTTATGGAATTAACATTTTGTACAAGTGTTTACCACATAAAACATTAAACAAAATGAACCAAACCTGTAGATAAGCCTTTGTAAATGAAAATTGAACAATTGTTTGCATGTCAAAAATAGAGCATTTTATTCACCTTTTTGGAGTCTCTCTCCTCTCTTCCATTCCTCTATTTCTCCTAATTCTCACTGTCCCACTTCTGACATTGAAACTAATAAACTGTAAGGATGCACTTTAGAAAGAACCCAGAAAGTGTGTGCGTGTGTTTGGGGGGGGGGAGGAAGTAGAAGACTAAATGGACAATAATGGTTTTGCCAAGCCTGATGACTGAGTTTAAACCCCAGAACCCACCTTATGGGAGTAAAGAACTTATTTCTCCAAGTTGTCCTCTGACTTGCATAACACATCTATGCCGACATCCCACCCCAGCCTTTCCACACAAAATAAATGAATAAATTTAAAAATATATAAAATAG
This sequence comes from Lophiomys imhausi, assembly GCA_907164525.1. Lineage (NCBI taxonomy): Eukaryota > Metazoa > Chordata > Mammalia > Rodentia > Muridae > Lophiomys > Lophiomys imhausi. The sequence goes on along the minus strand of CAJQZJ010034157.1, from coordinate 4,914,384 downwards.
TAAAATAAAGAACTCCAAAGAAAACTGATCTGTGATAATCACTCTCAAATTATTCCAGTTATTCTGATTTACATAAAGTAACCTTTGAGTAATAATTTATTGTTCACCTTGTTGGAAAATTGCTCTCGCAAAACCCTTAGTGGATTGTACCTGACTCAGAAACCTTCTTCTGGGTCTCTTGCCTTTCATTATTTATTCAACCTTATTTGTTTACTCAAGATTTTAATTTGCCATATCCCAGGTTGTACTCTTAATAAGGCAAAGGTGAGAAACAGGTAAGCCTAAAGCCACCAGATGCATTGTCATCTGTCTGCACCAGGGACATGGCTCCAGCTGGTCTATTTCTCATGGGAGACCCAGTGTAGGCTAGAGAGAGTGAAAGTGTGTCAGACATTGGAGCAGCACAGGCCTGAATGACAAGCAAAACAAATTTACTCTCTTTGCAGTAACTATGCTCCCCGAGAGGGCCAATCCATCAATATTGAGTTTGCTGGGGGGTGAAGGCCACTAAGCAATCTCCCTGGGAGACAGAATTATGAGTCTGCAGAGAAAACCTTGGAATACAATAGAAGTGAATCGGACTAGACTTGGCATGGAATGACAAAGGCGCGTGCTCGAGTGCCTTGGGCTGTGCATCGCTACCTTGCTGTTCTCATAGTGTTTCAAAGCCTGTCACCCTTTGTACTTCAGCACTTTTTTTCCTGCCAATGCAGTTTTGTGAAGTAGCTGTTCTTGTGGCTTTCTTTGTGCTGTACTGTTCTCAGCAACATAAAGCAGGCTACCTTTGCTTCTCATGTTATTCTGTTCTATGAGTCACTCTCTCAGGAACTTTCTATGGCTTTATGGCTTGTAAGGACCACTTGATAGATCACTGATGAATGTACTCTCTTGCTGTGAGCACCCTTCCCTTTACTTTTTCTTCAAACTATACCCTGGTGTCTTAAGCTAGGGTTTCTACAAGCCAACCAGGGGTTATGGTGTCAGAGGAATTTCTAGAGAAGGGAAGTGAGGATGCAAGATGGAATATGGGTGAATGTTTACTGATGGGTCATGGCCAGAGACTAGTGTCATTCTGATCACACATGATACTCTGCAAGAACAATATACCGAGGAGGCATTATGGAAGCCATCTGTTTGTAGCACGTGTCAGTCACTGATTGAGGGCTGTCACAGGTTAGCATGAGGCTACCTAATCTCCCCGCAAGTTCAGCGCCAGACTCTGAACAACTGCCTGCAGATGGAGCAGCCATGAGCCATTAGCTGCCAGCATTCAAAATAGCTAGCTTTCAGTATGTTCAAGGACATATTAGTCAGACAGCCCACAGCAACCTTCCTACCCAAAACTAACTAACTAACTAACTAACTAACTAACTAACTAACTAACTAACTAACCAAATAACCAATTAACTAACTAAATGTAAAAACATAAAAATAAAAATACAAAATAAAAGGAAAGAACTGTGAAGGAAATTGATCAGGGATTCTCTGGAGTACCTGAGAAGTCACTGTCATTCAATAGTCACTCTCAAATTACCCAGTTATTCCACTTTAAAATAACTTTTGAGTAATCCTTTATTGTTCATCTCTTTGGAAAATTTCTCTCTTAAAGCCCTTAGTGGATTGTACCCAACTCAGAAACTCTGTTCTGGGTCCCTTGCCTCTCATTATTCACTGTCCTTTATTTATTTACCCAAGATTTTTACTTGCCTTATCCCAAGTTGTACCCTTAATAAGGCAGAAGTGACAGACAAGTCTAAAACCACCAGATACATTGTCTCTGTCTGCATCAGGGGCATAGCTCCAACTGGTATATTTCTCATGGGAGATGGAGCAAAGGCTAGGGATAGGGAAAATGCATCAGACTTTGGAGTAACAAATTTGGAGGAGCAAAAAAGAAAAGAAAAGAAAAGAAAAGAAAAAAAGACAGCAAGTTTGGTGTTTATTTAGAATTTAAATATGAAATTTAATATTTCTTCCTAATACAAATAATTCCTGGTAAACAGCAGTATAGTACTTTTTGACTTTCCTCTGTATTATGGATAGTAAGGACCACTTGATAGATCACTTGCCATGTACTCTCTTGCTGTGAGCATCCTTCCCTTTATTTTTTCTTCAAACTATACCTTGGTGTCTTAAGCTAGGGTTTCTTGAGGAACAGTTCCTCGAGGAACTGTTTTCCCAATACTAACTTTCACACACCCATCACAGACATGGAGCCTGGAAACCTGAATTCTGCACAGAAACTGAAATGGCCTCTGGATTCATGAAGTTTCTGCTAAATTTCCATCTCCTGGGAGAATCTAAACAGCCCTGATCTGTATTTACTGACTCCATCTGCATCTAAGTAAGCTAGATTACTGGTTCTTTCAAAGGAATGAGTGCAAAACAATGCATGTCACATTGTATCCTTCTACATAAGGAGTGTGGATATTTTCTCAACTTTCTGTTCTTCCCACTTCTGGTGGAAGTCAACCTCCAGCTGGCAGAAAGCATGGAAGAGCATGGGCACTTGAATAAACATGCAGAAAACTATATGCAAAACATGTACAAAACAGTTATGTAGACAGGCAATAAACTAAACATCTGATGCATTAAACCATTGAGATATGAAGCTTCTCCATAAGAAGCACAAGTTACTTTAACAGTGGTCAGAACCCAATGAATGACCATTCATAGTTACCCTTGAGGATTAGCAAAGGAGCAAGTATAAGGAGAAGTCAAAGCTTCCAAGACATATAATTGTTAGCATTCAAATTCAATGCAAGCATCCACAATGTGATGTAAGCATTCATAATATAATTTGCACAATAAGTTGTGTAAAGGTCCCTCCAGAAATTCTCATGTGCTTCTATACTCCCATCAGTGAAATAAATAGTACCACATGGTGGTACTTAGTGAGAATGGCCACAAAGTTCCTTGAAACTCAAAAGTGTCTGTATAGTGCAAGATGTTCTGTGTTCAAGATATGGTCAGTTGGTGAGTGATTATCTAAGAGGGTCCTGATCCTGCATGGTAGTAGGGTATGAAAGGTGCACCTCAGAAGTAAGTGCCCTAGGACCTAACTATTTGTCTACATATGATGCCTCCAATTGCACACTTACCCTTGCCTGATATTTTAGAGCATTTGAAAGTTCTCTTTTGAGTCCTTTAGAGATTATATTGTATGATGCAATTCCTATTTATTATATCTCCACAGAGATATGCTAAATGAAGTCCCAGAATACCAGTGTTAACGTTCTCTAAATACAGGTTGGGATTCCTGATCATTTTAAATGAGTTTGTTGGCCTGACTTGTTTACAAAAATAAAGAGAGAATATTTTAATTTCATATTTGAAATGATACACCATAGCCTCAGGTCCTCGGAACAATTACTCATTTCCACTTTGCCTCATGAAACTGAATTTGTAAGGAGGAAATGTATTGAATTGTATTTGGTCTTGTATTGAGATCTGTTTCAAACTTGCTGCTGAAGGGAACACATCCCAATAATACAAAAAAAGCCAGTGGTGTTGACAATTTCCTGCAAAGGCAGAGCAAGTCAAACGTGCCAGGAAAGCAATCAATAGATTCCTAGTTCTCCAGACAGTTGAATCAAGGTCAAGAAGAAAATTCTCAGTTCTTCTGAAATTCTTGCATCATTTTTTACTTTGGTCTTTAGAAACTGCGAGTTAGTTTACAAATTTCAAATTAACTTAAGAAAAAGAAAAAAAGTATAAATGGGAAAGAGTTTTAGGGAAATGTGGGAACTAAGAGTTATTTTTTTTCTTTTGTTTGTTCAAACACTATAAAAGAAGTGTGTTGCTTGAAATTTTTTTAGCAAACAGAGCAAATACAGTACAATGTATGATTCCTTTAGCCCCCCATTAACAAGAGACTCAGAACTGTATATAAGCTTTTGGTATAGAATATACAGTGCATGTTACATTAAACATGGTGTGTTGTACATATTAAATAAAATATATAATCATGTGTGCTTTATGGCAAATATTACAAATAATTTAAAAACATGGTATATGAATAAGACTCTCTTTTATTAACAAAATTATGCAATATTTTATGTTCTTCTAGGCAATATGTTTATTTTATTCAAGGATGACCTGAGCAAATGAAAAATTGGGAAAAATACTATGGTTTGTATCACACAATTACGTTAATATTGATAAATATATATAATCCTTTTAAATCTTGAGAAGAAAATGCCAATATCCATTTTAATGTATAATAAATTTGAACAAATATTTGTAATGTATGTAAATATATGTAAAATGTACTTTAAGATGTGAAACATCATACGTTTCCATCGTGACACCATTCCTCAGCAGGTCGAAAGTACAACAGGTTCACATCTACTTCTGGAGAACAGTTGAAAAGAGTGATATTTAGATATTGTACCTGGTTAAAAAAACAAAACAAGTAAACCAAAAAAATTAGGATCTTGAATGGAAAGCAATATGTCATTGGCTTTATGAATCTGAAAGTACACATGTATTTACTTTCTGATCCAGTAGTTTCATGTCTAAACATGTTTCATTAAGTATCTTTGAAAGCATACTGCCAATCATAAAAATTTACATCTGAACAAAACATTAGTACTCACAAAACAAAAACTAAAATGACCCAAGTCTTTATCTGAAGGGAAGCTGTTACCCACAATGCAATGGTAAAAAGGAATGAGGGATACCTTGGGTACTGATAGATACTATTTACAGGAAGTATGGTTCACTAAGAATGAAATTATGTGTATCACAAAAGGTGTAGTTATATATTACCATTCATTTCAGAAAGTGGATAAGTGCACATGTAGACTGAGACCTGTATAATAGGTGATTGCCTACCTGAGGAGTTAAAAAAAAGTTAGACTTTTGGGAGTGTCTCTGCTTGTTATTTTTTTAGTTTTGACTTTTGGAGGAAGAAAGTGTTTTTACATAATTATAATTAAAAATTAACTAAAAACTTGTAGCTCCATTGTGGAAATAAACAGATATATATGTTTCCATATTTTTGAAGCAAAGAAATATAAAACATGTTTGCAACATTGGAGGAAATACATAATTATGTTTATGTTAGCAGTGAATAGTGATTTTAGTATAAGACAAAAAGTTGTAATCATAAAATAAATTTCTATGAATTCATGATTTACTTTTCTATATTATTGTGGATATTTATTTCCAGAAAAAATGTTTTGTGAGTAACTCACTAGCAGTGAGGACCTCTAGCACCTAGACTATTTCTTTTCTATCTTTCTTTCTTTTTCAACATTTATTTATTTCTTCAAGTTATATCACAATCATAGTCTCCTCCCTCCTCGCCCTCCCAGTCCCACCCTTCCTCTTCCCCCTCACACTTGTATTTGTTTTTTTTTTTAATTTAAGGTGTATCTTTTCCTCTCCAACAACTCCCCCTTTTAGTCTAATAAAAGGTTCTTTTTCTTATAACAATAAATATAATACAAAACAATAAGAACAATTATGACACAATTATGAAAATTATAAGGTATAACCTACATTCTCAATGTCCAGTGCATACATATTTGGGAACTGATAATAATATTCTATTATCTATCTATCTAGATGAGTTTAAAGTTCTATATCTAACTCAGTTTCCATCCTAACTTGCATTGCCAACTTAAAAAAAATCTTCTTAGACCTAGAACATCCTTTTAATTCCTAAACAACTTAAAATTCAACTGTGAGACTATAATTTTCTAGTCTTCAACCACATCAGAGACATGAGAAAGATAAGTATATCTGAATAAACAGGAAGTACAGAGCCAGCAGCTTCCAAAACTTAGAAATCACAGACAACTGACTGCCTGGACAGCCCCCAATTTGTCTCAATACATTGGAGCATCTATCTACATCCTCTTGGATCAGTTTCTCTAACAGATATTAATTGCAAAGCAAGGATTATGAAGGACTTGCCTACCCTGTCTTGGCAGAGCTAGGCTGTTGACTTAACTGCTTCCAAGTTTTGTCCTTTTCAGACAGCATTCTGTCTACATTTGAAGCAATGGATTTTTCTTGCCCAGTGACAGGCTTGCCACTAATGCAACCATCTGCAATTGGAGATTCTTCTATGCTCATCATCTATTTGGAGTAGAATGGGGTTGCTGTCAGGAGCTGACACGTCTCAATATCAAAAAGGCTTAAGTTAAGAAAACATCTTTGATTGCCATATTCTACAGATCTCTTGAGGTTTTTGAAGACCACCTGTCTGTCTCCATATGTTTGATAAACAAATGTTGCTTGTCTCTTAGCAACTTGATTTCTGATTAACTTAGAAAACCTGTGTGATAAACTATACTAGTACCTAACAAATGACATGTTTGAATGACAATTAGTATGTATCTCTTAATTATCCTAAACAGTTTGTGGCAGTTGTTATCAAAAGGCCAAAATTTCACATTGCATTTTTAAGCATTACCTAGGTACAATACCTTACAAAGAGTTAACCTTAATTTTGTATCAATATGCAAAGATCAGTGCTGATGTAGCCAAATATAATCTTAATTTTGTATCAGTATACAAAGATATAAGAGCATATTCAATAACCTATCCCTCTTTCTTTATCATTCCTATATTATATCTATATCACATCACATTTTTTCAAGTCTTTTCCATCTACATAGGAGAGAAAGAAGGATAAAGAAAAGAAAAAAGAGAGAAATCCCTGGGTCTAACCTCCAAAACCTTGTTTAACATGACCATTTAACAACTTGTAACCTATCCCCCTAAATAACAAACATCTATAACCCATCAAATGACCAAAGGAAAAAAGAAAAAAAAATCACCTACCCCACCTTCTGGGAATGGGATGTCATTCTCTTAAAATTACTTCCTGCTGATTTGTGATGTAAGAAACTTGTTGGGGGCCCAAATAAGAATGGGAAAATGGTTAAGCAGTTAATAGAATCATTTGATGTTCAGTCCTTTTGTGCTCAACTATTTAGAAGGTGAACTTTGGGTGGGAAAGTTCAGGCCTTTCCTGCAGTCCTGGCTGGAACAGTCTGTGGGGTGAACCATCCTAGCTAGCCATTTTGAGTTGTTCTGACTGTTTCATAGATACTGTAACTTAGGAACATTGGGCAGTGATTCATGAGGTGTGATAGCTCATCGTGGTTGTAAATGTGACTTACCTCAGAAAAGAGATTCACCATTGAAGATTTGCGCCCAATATACTGCCCTGTGAGCATGTCTATGAGGGCATTTTCTTGATTGCTAAATGATGAAGTTAAGGCCAGCTCAGTGTAGTCATTGTTATTACTAGGGAGGTGGACATGACTGTGTAAGATAAGTAGTTGAATGTGAGTCTCAGAGCAAGCCAACAAGTAACATTCCTCCATGGTTTGTGGTTCAAGTTCCTGCCATACTGGAGTTCCTACATGGATTTCTCTCAATGGTGGACTGTCAGATGAAATAAATTCTTTCCTCCCCAAGTTACTTTTGGTCATGACTTTTATCAAAGCAAGAGAAACATTAGGATGAATATATAAGTGAAGATTTTATGTCTGAAAACTTACACTCTATATCTATATTATCATGTTACATTGAAAGTAATGGAAGTATCAGAGACTACAAAGGGCCTTGCCAAAGATTAAAAAAGCCACCTGGAGGAGCAGCTGAGGAGCCAGAAATTGGAGAATTTAACAAAAAATGGAATAAAATTTACAGTGGACTGGAATAGGATTTAATTAAATGAACTGAAATAGGTTTAAAATCCATGGGTTTGAAGTCACAAATAGGTATTAAAATCCCCTGAAAACCTCTCATTTGTCACAAGTGGAGGTTACTGAGGCACCACCTTATTACTTCACAAGGTAGTAAATAAGAGAAGAAAGAAGCATTCTGTAGCTTCCCCGTAAAGTTCAATTTTTATAGGGACCAGTTAGTTGGTGAAAAAAAAGGCTTCTTGGAGAAAATTTGTTGGCATGTGAAAAGGGAATAATGTCATTGTTGAGCGATACATTAAAATACAGAGAAGCAGGGGGGAAGCTAACTCAGAGAAAAGAAAATAGTCAGAAGGGAGCCAATTAAGAGCTCAATCCTGATGTTCTGTAGAAAAGAAAATATCGCAGAGGTTCTACACATACATTTCTAGTTAATAAGTGATTGCAATATCTATCCCATATGATCCCATATCTGCCGCTGTAATGGTGACTTAGTCTAGACTAAAGCATATAAACCAATTATCAGAAAATGTTGAGAGCTAGAAAACTATACCCTTACTGTGTGAGAGCTCTAGACCCAAGGACCTGAACTTTTTTCCTTTTTGTGCCAAGTATCTCTGCCAGGATGGTAGACATAGCTCAAAACCCAGAGCTGTAGGTTAAGATGACTTGAAACACTAAAGGCAGAACCCTCGTTTTCCAGCTAATGGACCAAGAAAAGGGATTTCTTTGTGTGGAGCTCCTCAGAGTTTTTCTGCTCTTCATTAGATAAAGATCTGCTAAGAAGGTCTGCCACTCACTGCTAAGAAGGTCCATCCTCTGCTCCTGTTTCAGCCTGGGATTCTATGGAAAGGGCCTCATGGCTGTCCCCACTCCACAGGAGGCAGCAGATGCCATGGGGGTGTTTCTCTCTTTCTGTGGGCTCAGTGGACCCTGAAAGACACATAGAGTCTCTTCATCCTCAATACATTCTGTCAGGTTTTATTTGCTGATCTATTTTATAAAAGATCAAACATAAATGTGCATTTAAAAGTCTGGGCAACAAAATCAGGGTGTTTAGAAAATGCCATTTCTATTTAATACCTAGAATCTGTTTCCATTCTCCCATTGCAGAGTTTTTACGTACTGACCAATCAGATTCTGTTCTGCCTTTTTACATTTACAAATGAGCAGGTGCATGCATACTCCCTTATTTTCTTTAACGATCATATTGATTTTGATGACAATCATGTAGAACCAAAGCACACTAATCCGATGAGGTTGATTAAATCATAGTTGATCAGGTAAACAAACAAAAAACATCAGTTACATCCAGGGGCAGAAATAGACTTTATTTTTTTTTATAATATGTGCATATGAATGTTTTTCAAATTACTTGGTGTGACACTGAGGGTTTTCTTTAAGTACCGCTGTCAAATGTCTGGAATTCCAATTGGTTATGTTTTCAATAATGCACCACGACTTATAAGAAAAATGGACAGCTGTGATTAATCCCTCAGGTTAGATCACTGGGCTTGAATGAAGAGGTCTGTGTGCTTCACCATATAAGTTCTTGGCTCAATTAATCAAACAAAATTTCTCCCTTTTGCTGATTAACTCTCTGCTGCTCTTTTTAGCACATTTTTTTCCCTTTCCACTTTAGCTGAAGGCTTATGTGTTAGAATATAAGTTCCTCAGAAGACAAATGTGAGATGGAGATTTTTTTTCATTATTTTTAAATTAATTTGTTTATTTTACATTCCAATAGCCATTCCCCTCCCTCCTCCCAGTCTCACCCTCCCACCCAATTCCCCAGTACGTCCCCCAACCCCCCCGCCCCCCCGCCCCTCACACCTGCTACCAACCCACTCTGGGATATCAAATCGCATCAGGACTAAGTGCCTCCCCTTCCACTGAGGGAAGACAAGGCAGCTCTGCTAGAAAAATAGGATCTAGAAGGAGACAACCTTGTACAAGTCAGAAAGTCCTTGTTCTAATTATTAGGTGATCCATTTGAGTACCAAGCAGCCAATCCAATTTATATGTGTTGTGTTTCTAGGACCAGTCCATGCATGTTCTTTGGTTGGTGGTTCAGTCTCTATGAGCACCCTTGTGTCCAAGTTAATCAGCTATGAGGGTCTCCTTGTGGTGTCCTTGATCTCTCCAGCTCCCTCAAACCTTCCCTGACTCTTTCTCAAGACTCCCTGATTTTCGTCAAATAATTGTTTGTGGGTTTCTCTGCATCTGTTTCCATTTTCTGTTGGATAAAGCTTCTCAGATGGCAGTAATGTTGGGTTCCTGTCTGGATCCCTTTCTTCATTCACATCTGATGTCCATTTTATTTCCCCTATTTAGAGGGATTCAAGGATCATCCCTTGTGCCCTCCTTGTTACTTAGTTTCTTTGGGTCTGTGGATTGTAGCCTTTTTGTCCTGTACTTAAAGGTTAATATCCACTTATGAGTGAGAAAATTCTATGGGTGTCTTTTCACATCTGTGTTACCTCACTCAGGATGATCTTTTCTGGTTCCATCCATTTGCCTGAATTTTCATGATATCCTTGTTTTTGATAGCCGAGTAGTACTCCATTGTGAAGATATACCACAATTTCTTAATCCATTCCTCGGTTGAGGGACATCTGGGTTGTTTCCAGTTTCTGGCTGTAACAAATAAAGCTGCTATGAACATAGTTGAAGAATTGTCCTTGAGTGAAACAGACAAGATAATGGGCAATAGCATTAGTCAACCACTGGCTTTTGCCAATGAGCTTGTGAGAACAAAGGCAGGCATAACTCCCAGTCACCTCTGGGTGAGTACCTCCTTCTCCAAGCCCTTGAAGGTGTAGACTGTTGTTGGCTAGAACACACACTACAGATTATAAACAATCCATGGGAATCTGAGCAGGGACTCTACAGAATTTGTTATAAATTATGTGTTCTTGTTGTGATGATTGACCTTCATTGTCAGCTTGGCGTACTGGGAAAGAGGGACCTCAGTCAGGGTATTGCCTTCATCAGATTGACCTGTGGAGATGTTTTATCAATTGTTAACTTCCTACTCTATAGACATACTTTTTTTTGATTTTAGCAGTTCTCTTGAGTTTTATGCGTAGGCCATACCTTTCCTACCTCAAATATTATTAGGTATTCTTAGCCACAGGCTTACCTTTTCTTTCCCACAGGCAGCTCTCTTTTTTTTGTGTGCATTGTGAATATTTGATCTGTGAAATGCTCTAGTTGCTCAAAAATTTAGACAAAATATTTTGGTAAATATGGAGAATGTATTGAGCTTATGGCTTACATGATTCAGACATTCTTTTGCTTCTTTTAAAAACAAAGAAAGAAAAAACAAACAAACAAAAACCAAACACTTGTTTTTTTGCCATAAAAGCTTTGTGCACATAACTTAAACATAGATTTCCATTTCCCAACAAAGAAGGGGAATACCACTGTAGCTAAGGAATTCTTAACTTTTTGGGCTGGCAAGATGGTTCAGTGAGTAACCATGTTTACAGTGCACGCCTGATGTTTGGAACTCCATAATCTCATGACCTCACTCTGATCCCTGAAACCCTTGCTTGAGAAGGATGTTATCAATTGAGTCATACTCTAATCTCTACACATGTGTGGTGCCCCTGGTGTATATCTGTCCTTACACATAGACACATCACACACACACACACACACACACACACACACACACACACACACACACAAATTATAAATGGAAAGAATTCTTAAACTTTTTACTGTAGTGATTGTAGCATGGTTGACTATGCAGTTTTCTTCAACTGCAGGCCGTTCTTCTACAATATTAATATCTAAGGCAGATTGCTGTCTTCCCACAGCAGGGACTTTGGCACCAAAAAGAGCTGTGATGGCAGATGTACTCTCACCTCTCCCACAAGTAGACTCTTGCTGGTTACTTCATGGGGAATGTTCTGGGATGTAAAATTTAAAAAGAAATGTGTTTTTGAGAATCAGCCTTCTACCTGTTGCTTAACAACACTTTTCCATTTCTCATAATATTAATTGAAAATGTTGTTACACCATTTAATATCATTACTAATAAATGGCAGTGTTGTTGTTTGTTGTATATTGTGTAGAACACTACTGTCATTGGAAAAATGGCATCTCCAAGTCATTTTTTTTTTTTTTTGGTACTTGAATCTTCTATAAAAGGTTTTCATTGCTCCTTTATAAGCTGAGAACATCAGATGAAATTTTGGCAGGAAAGAGAACTGAAATAAGTCATCAAGATGCCCAGTTCAAGCTTTGTCTTCCCCATTGCCAGGAGTCTTAGCTAGGGTCACTGTTGTAGATACCCGGGACTTTCCATTGCAGTAGGTTTCTAACTTGTCCCTGAGATGCTCCCCCCCCACCTCCAATTTCAGTTATCTCCTGTGGGAAACACTGTGACACAGATATTGTGGGAGTGGTCAACCAGTGACTGGTCCAGGTGGAGACCCATGCCACGAGATGGATCCCACCCCTGACACTGCCTGGAGGGCCACGACCAAGATGTTAGATATTCCAGAGACCTAGGATAAAACCAAATGCAGCCACTGGTATGTCATTTCTTGGTTTTGGAAGCTGCAAGCCCTGTACTTCCTATAAAATCAGATATATTTATCCCTCTCAGGTCTCTGAGGTGACTGAAGAACAGATAGCTATAGTCTCATAATTAAATTTTGAGTTGTTTAGAAGTCAAGAGAATGTTATAGATCTAAGAAGATGCTTTTAAAATTGTGTTGCAAGTTAGTATGAATGTTGAGTTAGATATAGAACTTTAAACTCATGGAGATGGTTAGATAGTAGAATGTTAAAGTCAGGTGCCAAATACATATGGACTGGACTTTGGGACATTGGACACTGGACATTAGTTATATTGCTAAGCCATATAACCCTCATAACTGTGGCCTAATTACCTCTGTTGTTTTGTATTGTATTTATTATTATAAGAGAAAGAGCCATTTATTGGACTGAAAGGGGAAACTGTAGGGGGAAATAAGATATACCTTAAACTTAAAAAAAAAGGGAAGAGGATGGGGGGTTGAGAGTGGGAGGGTGGGACTGGAGGGGGGAATAGGGAGGTGACTGCGATTGAGATGTAACTTGAAGAAATAAAAAATAAAGAAAAAAAAAAAACAAATGCAACTGGAAAAAAAAGTTTCGTCCCTTCTTTGGATGGTTCCATTTAAAAGAGAGAGGTATGAATCCAGAAATGGAGTCATGAAGTAAGATAGTGAGTTAGGGAAAGATGCTTCCTATTTCTGTGTTTTCCTTGGCCAGGGATCCTTTTTGGGTTCAGTTTAATATTAGCTATCAACGGGTTTGGAATAAAATCTGCTGAATATTGTAAAGACGGGCCCAATAGACATAAATGTCCAATGCAAAGGTCTAAAAGGTCAAAATATTTCTGGAATTAAAGTTTAATGAATGGTGTACTGAGACTCAATAAAAGCTCAATTTGGGCTATTGCTAAAGAAAAAAAAATGTTAAGAGGTGTTACAAAGCTGAGCTACTGAAAGCTTTGAGTTTTATAATTTTCTGGTTGAAGAAATTAAAATTTAATCTTGTGAGTTTCAGGTTAAAAAGGAATTGAAGAAAAATCTGAAACTGTCTTGTTACACTGTTGGGCATGTTTCAGTCTCTAGAATTAGTGGAAACTCTACTGGACTAATAAAGGTAGAGTAGTGGCAATATATCTGACATATGTGGGTCTAAAAGCACTATTCATAGGTAGTAGATGCCACAGGGAATTTCAGAATGTGAGATGAAGAAACAGATTTTTTAAAATGTTGCAGAATTTGAGGGAGTTAAGGATTTCATTTAAACAAATAAACAGTGCCCTTCTCTACCCCTAGTTACAACATAAGGAGATTTTAAACAATTATAGTTTGATACTTTGAAGGAGAAAGAAAAAAAAAAAGCAGATCCCCCCTTTTTTCTATGATAGGAAAGAAACATCTAGAAAGCTCTTGAGCGACTTTCTGTGCCAGGCACTAATAACATATGTAAGTTTATATGAAGTATTGAAAGCTACTTTTGCCCTCTGGTGATGAAGGATTTTGCTATGCATTTCAATAAGGCCTTTAAGTTTTAATTTGGCCGTGGATAAGAAGTGTCTTTTTTCTTGTGTGTGAAGCTTTGGCTATTGTTCTGCATTATAGATTAAAAATTAGGGTCTAGAGAATCTAGATGAAGCCATCTGCTAAGAACTTCGCTCCCAAAGGGAGGAGTTTTGAATATGGTAACTGGATTTGCAGTCTGCTCTCAAATCTGCTTTGAAAATGTAAAAGCAACTCTCACCAGTTTATTCTGCTCCTCGCTTGTGGAAATGGAGTGTTATTAGTCTTTTCTTTCCCCTCCTATTACATTAACAGGACTGTAAAAGCAAGAAAGCAAGAGGGCACAAAAACTACAGTCTTGATTATTTGGAAAGAATTTTTACTGTGTTTTTCTACTGTGGTGGCTAATTTTCAGTGTCAAATTGAGTGGCTTGAGGAACAGCTAGAAAACTGGTTTTTCCCTGGGTGTTTCTGAGAATGTTTTTCCCAGGCGTTTGGCATGTGTTAGTCTAGGTGGACTGACTTCAGACTGCTGATCAGACTAGAGAATAAAACAGACAGAGGTGTATTGGTCTCTGTCCCTTCTGGATCTGGGTTATACACACCTTTCCTGTTTCTGAGCATCATTCCAGACTTTCTGTCCTTTGGTTGGGATGTATATTCTTTTCTCAGTGGCCACTGTGTCCTCAAACATTTTGATTAGGATTGAGACAAGCTACAGATATGAGTCTCCAGCTGTGGTGGAACATCTCAACCAGCCATCAGAGCCAATTACTAAAATATGCCACCTATGCACATAGATCTACTATCTATCTATCTATCTATCTATCTATCTATCTATCTATCTATCTATC
>CAJQZJ010034157.1:4876572-4899535 GCA_907164525.1 Lophiomys imhausi | reverse complement strand
ATCTATCTATCTATCTATCTATCTATCTATCTATCTATCATCTATCTATCATCTATCTATCTATCTATCTATCTATCTATCTATCTATCATCTATCTATCATCTATCTATCTAGCTATCTATCTCCCTATCATCTATTTATGATCTATCATCATTGTCTTATGGGCATCATCTCACTGAAATTAAGATGTGTGTGTGTAACTTGTAATTTGTGTCAAAATTGGGAAGAAATTGGAGTTCATATTAGAGTATGTAGATGTGAAAATGTCACACTGTTGTTGCCGCTCTCATGCATTTGGTACTTCTGACTGCTGGGTTAGCTAGAGATGGACAGAAGTCCTGTGGACCAGCAACATTGGATTTTTCCTTTTCCCCATCAACAGAACTTAAGTCCAGATTCTAATCTTAAAATTAAATTGCACAACAATCACTAATTAAGGAGTGGGATGGAAGGGTTGGGAGTAGAGAGTGGGAGAGCGGGACTGAGAGGGGTGAAAAGAGGACACTATGATGGGGATGTAACCTGAAGCAACAAATAAATAATTTAATTTTAAAAAAAGTTAATGCCTTACCATTTGTTGAGGATTATTTTTTCCCATTGTATAGTTTTTGCTTATTTGTCAAAACTCAAGTGTCTGTAGGTATGTG
Source organism: Lophiomys imhausi (assembly GCA_907164525.1). Lineage (NCBI taxonomy): Eukaryota > Metazoa > Chordata > Mammalia > Rodentia > Muridae > Lophiomys > Lophiomys imhausi. The sequence continues at coordinate 4,898,888 of CAJQZJ010034157.1, read as the reverse complement.
AATTTATTTCTGAGTCCTCAATTCGATTCCATTGATCAACCTGTTGGTTTTTATGCCAGTACAATGTAGTTTTTATTACTGTTGTTTTGTAGTACTCTTGCAATTAGGGACAGTGATACCTCCAGAAGTTCTTTTATTGTACAGGACAGAATTGATTTAACTATTCTGGGTTATTTGCTTCTACATATGAAGTTTAGTATTCTCCAAGGTCAGAATTGTGTTGGAACTTTTATGGGAATTACGTCAAATTTGTAGATTACTTATGGTAGTATGTCCATTTTTACTATGTTAATCCTACTGATCCATGAGCATGGGAAATCTTTCCATCTTCTGATATCTTCTTCAATTTCTTTCTTCAAGATTTTAAGTTCTTGTCATACAGATCTTTTACTTGCTTGGTTAATACTAAACCAAGGTATCTTATATTGTTTGTGGATAATTGTGAAGGTGTTTTTTCCCTAATTTCTCTCTTAGCCTGAATATAGGAGGGCTACTGATTTTTTATTTTTTTAGTTAATTTGTGTCCAGCCACTTTGCTGAAGGTGTTTATCAGCTGTAGGAATTATCTGGTGGAATTTTTTTAATAAATAAATTTATATATTTGTTGCTTCAGGATTCATGTCCATCATATTGTCCTCTTTCCCCCCTTCCCAGCCCCGCCCTCCCACCCTCTACCCCCTAACCCTTCTATCCCACTCCTCTGGAGTGGACTCTGGTGGAATTTTTGTGGTGACTTATGTATATTATCATATCATCTGTGAGTAGGCATACTTTAACTTCTTCCTTTCCAATTTGTGTTTCCTTTATCTCCTTTAGTTGTCTTATTTCTCTAGCCAGGACTTCAAGTACTATATTGAATAGATATGGAGAGAGTGAATACCCTTGTCTTGTCTGTCATTTTAGCAAGATTGCTTTAAGTTTCTTTCCATTTAATTTGATGTTGGCTATCAGCTTGCTATGAATTGCCTTTATTGTGTGTAGGTACATGCCTTCTATCCCCGATCTCTCCAAGACTTTTATCATGAAGGGGTGTTGGATTTTGTCAAAGGCTTTTTCTATATCTACTGAAATGTGTTCCTTCTGTTTCTATTTTGTGGAAGAATTTGCGAAGTATTGATATTAGCTCTTTTTTGAATGTCTGGTAGGATTCTGCACTAAAACCATCTAGCCATGAAGTTTTTTCAGTTGGGAGACTTTTAATGACGGCTTCTATTTCCTTAGGGGTAATGGGTCTATTTAGATTGTTTATGTGATTTTGATTTAGTTTTGGGAAGTGGTATCTATCAAGGAAATTGTCCATTTTATTTAGATTTTTTCAATTTTGTAGAGTATAGGTTTTTGAAGTAAGACCTAATGATTCTTTGGATTTCCTTGGTGTCTGTTGTTATATCCCCTTTTCATTTCTGATTTTGTTTTTTGAATATTCTTTTCTTGACTTTTAGTTAGTTTGGCTAAGGGTTTATCTGTCTTGATGATTTTCTCAAAGAATCAACTCTTTGCTTCATTGGTGGCTTGAAATATTCTCTTTGTTTCTATTTTATTGATTTCATCCTTGAATTTGATTATTTCCTGTCATCCACTTCTCTTGGTTGTGTTTGCTTCTTTTTGTTCTAAAGCTTTCAGGTGTTCTGTTAAGCCACTAGTATCAGATCTCACTAATTTCTTTATAAAGACATGTAGTGCTATGAACTTTCCTCTTAGCACTGCTTTCATTGTGTCCCATAAGTTTGGATATGTTGTGCCTTCATTTTTATTGAATTCTAGGAGAAAATAGATCCATATCTATCTGCCTGTACAAAACTCAAGTCCAAGTATATCAAAGACCTCAACATAAAACTGGATACACTAAATCTGATAGAATAGAAGGTGGGGGGTAGCCTTCAACACATTGGAACAGGAGACAATTGCCTAAGACACTAAGATCAACAACTAATAAATAGGACCTCATGACATTGAAAATATTCTATAAGGCAAAGGACACTGTCAAAAGTACAAAAAGATGGCCTACAGAAAAGGAAAAATATTTTTAACAACCTCACATCTGAAAGAATGCTGATATCCAAAATTTATAAAGAACTCAAGAAACTAGATATTAACAAACCAAATAACCCAGTTAAAAATTGGGGTCTAGTCTAAACAAAGGACTCCCAACAGAGAAATCCCTAATGGCTGAGAAGCACTTAAAGAAATGTTCAACATCTTTAGTCATCAGGGAAATGAAAATAAAAATGACTCTGAGATGCCATCTTACACACCTTAGAATTTCTAAGACCAAAAACTCAGGTGACAGCTCATGTTGGCATGGATGTGGAGCAAGGGGAACACCCCTTTATTACTGGTAAGAGTGAAAACTTGTAGAACTACTTTGGTAATCAATTTGGTGGTATCTCAGAAAATTTGAAATAGATATACCTCAAGATCCAGCTATATCACTCCTGGGCATATACCCAAAAGAAGCTCTACCATACCATAAGGACTCTTGTTCAACTATGTTCATAGCAACTTTATTTGTAATAGCCAGAAACTGGAATCAGCCTAAATGTCTCTCAACTAAAGAATGGATAAAGAAAATGTTGTATATTTACATAATGGAGTATTACTCAGTCATTAAAAACAATGACATCATGAAATCTTCAAGAAAAAGAATGGAACTAGAAAAGATCATTCTGAGAAAGGTAACCTAGACCCAGAAAGACATGCATGGTATGTACTCCTTTATAAGTGGATACTAGTCATAATGTACAGGATAACCATGCTATAAACCACAGTCCCAAAGAAGCTAAGTAACAAAGAAGGCCCAAGGAGGGGGATGCTTGGATCTTACTGAGAAGGGGAAAGAGAGTAGATATAATGGATGGGTGGAGGGAGCAGACTGGGTGGGGGGAGGAGACAAGGATCTGAAAAGGAGGGATGTGATGGTGCGAGGATAGAGGGACTGAGTACTGGGAGAGACAACTGGATTGGGATCTCTGGGACAAGCTAGGAACCTAGGACAGTGGAAATTCCAAGGAATCCATGAGGATGACTCTAGCTAAGTCCCCTAGAAATGGGGGATATAAAGTCTGAACTGGCCATCTCTTATGGACAGACATGCTTCCTATGGAGGAATTCAGAAACCAACCAAGCCATAAAACTTTAGAACCACAATTTTCCTGCCTACAAGATGTAAAGAAGTAAAAGATGGAGCAGAATTTGAGGGAAGGGCTAACCACTGAGTTGAGATCCATGCCACGAGAGGGAGCCCACCCCTTAACACTATTAATGATATTCTGCTATACTTGCAGACAGGAGCCTAACATAAATTTGATCAGAGACACTTCACCCAGCAATTGATGAAAACTGATGCAGACACCACAGCCAAACATTAAGTGGATTTTGGGGAATTGTGTGGACGAAGGAGAGGATGGATTGAAGGAGCCAGAGGGGTCAAGGCCACCAAAAGGAAACCTACAGAATCAACTAACCTGGGCCCACAGGGGCTCACAGAGACTGAACTGACAACCAGAGAGCATGAATAGGATGGACTTAGGCCCTCTGGACATATGCAGTAGTTGCATAGCTGGGTATTGATGTGGGACTTCTAAAGGAGGAGCAGTGTCTGTCTCTGACAACATTGCCTGCCTTTGGTTCCCTTTCCCCTAACTGGATTGCCTTGTCATGCCAAGTTGAAGTAAGATTAGGTACATCTTCTTCTATTGGGGCTAGACAAGGCTGGTTGATATCTATGGGAGGTCTCACCTTTTCTGAGGAGAAGGGAGGATAAAATTAGGGGGAAGTGGGGGTGAGAGGGAGATGGGAGGAGAGGATGGAGGGAAACCGTCATCAGGATGTAAAGTAAATAAATAATTAATAAAAAGATAATACCTTACAGCTGGATCTTATGTATGAATTTTCTCATTTGAAGGTCTTTTCTTCCAGATAACTCTATAAGTACCGTGTGCTAACTGATTAACTCTAGCTTGTTTCAATTTGATATAAGACTAGCCAGCCCAGGTAGTTACAACAACATCCCAAGTAACTGGATATTTCCTATAAAGAACATATATTGACAAAATATGGTTATGCTTAAGACAATATGAATTACTGGTGATTCACATCTAGAAGTTAGGTGCATTTTTTACATAATACACTCAGCATAATATCTATCACATATTTATATTTAAGATTGTTCTTAGATGAAACTCACACCTGTGTTCTATAGGAAACTGGAGATAGATTCAAATGTTTCAAAATATATTATTCACATCTAAGACGATAGTCTCAATGAAATGTAATCTCATCTGTAACTCACAAACTCTAAGAAAGCAAAAAATGGTATCCACACTTAGTATTAGGTGGGCATAAGGACATTCTAGAGATGACCATAGATAGAGTTCCACACAGGCAGATGCAGCAACACTGGAGGTAATTCACTCTTGTGTTAATGTGTGAGATGTGAAATGACAGAAGTTCTTGGATATCATTAGTTCATCATTCTGTTACTATATCACATGCCTGGGGGAATCAACATCTAATAGATAGAGGCTAAGCTTATTTCAGCTCACCATTTTGGAAGTTTTAGTCATGGGTGGATAACCCTTTGTTTTTGATCTCTGGTTGGGGAAGGTGGTAGCATAGCTTGGTGGAAGCACAAGGTTTGTAAAACTATTCATTTGGACTGGAATGTGAGAACAAAAGGGAGGGACCAAAATCTCACAGTCCCCCGTGGAGCTGGCTCTCAACAACTAAACCCCCTTCCATTAGGCCAAACCTCTTAAAGTTTACTCTACTTCAAATTGTACCATATTGGATACCAGGCCTTCAACATTTACTCTTGGGGAGAGAGTCAACATCTAAACTGTAGCAAATGTGAAAGGATTTTTAATATGGTTGATGTGTTAAGGAAGAAAGAAACCTGACATGCTGGATCGTAGGTTGTTTTCTTTTCTTTTCTTTTCTTTTTTTTTTTTACAACTAAACTAAATCAATTTTAATTTCTTTAAAATTAACATACACAAGAAGAGAACTTTTGTACATTTTGGAGTCACATATATATTTGTCTTCATGTTATTTGCACACCTGGTCCTGTAGGAGACCAAAAGGCATCAGATGTCCTGGACCTGTGATTATAGGTCATTCTGAGTCAACAGATGTGGGTGCTAAGAGTGTTTCTAAAATAAACTGGTTTCTACTTGTAGGTTTAGAAGTCTAGGAAAACTTCCTGATCCTTGGATTTTTTTCTGTGGGCCTTGTAGATGCTAAACCTCCTCAATAGCATCAGTTGAGAGAAACTATCAGAGGGCACATAGAATTCCCTTTTAAATAGTAGGATAAGCTTGGTTTACAAGGAGATTAACATTGTTATCAAATATCGATGTTAACTGGATTATCTGATGCTAACTATAGAATATTGGTTTCTGATTTTCTTGGCCTCACTGACCCAGGACAAGTAGCCTTGTTAAATGAAGAGAGTTCTTCTTATTAAATCCCTGCTATGCTTTCTTAACATCTGTTTCTTAAATGGTTGTTTTTTTCCTAACACACTGGTACCAGTAATTGTAATATCAGGGTTAATAACATCTGTCAACTGACTCACAGATTGACTTGTGAGTGAACTGTTGACAGAAACATTAGAAACAGATAGCAAATCTTTCTTTAAAAACAATATGAATCAAACACGTCATATTTACGAGACAAATACTCAGAAATAATTATTTCTTTATAAGACATTCTATGTTTTTTAAATATTAGTTGTAAGATATAAAAAACATACTGAAGGATCTACAGAGATGGCTCATCAATTAAGAATGCTTGCTCATCTTAAAGATGGCCTGGATTTGGTTCCCAGTACCCACATGGTGGGTCCCAACTGCCTGTAACTCCAACTCCAGAGGTTCTGACTCCATGTTCTGATCATTATGGGAATCACATGCATATGGTGCACATATGTATATGCAGTCAAAATATTCATAGATAGAAAATGAAAGAAGATTATAATAAAAATGTTTTTTATAGAATTCTTTGCAATAAAATAACCTTTTGTGGTGATGTCAAAAATAGTACAAAGGATATTCAAATATTCATAAGCTGTCTAGCTATACTTAATTCATGAAGAAATGTGATTTTTTTAAACTTGTAAATTCTGTCTCCAAGACACACTGTCAAATTTGTTATAGTAATTTTATGAAAACAAGCATATTACCATAAACATACACATTAATCTATACATAGTTTTATTCAGAATCAGGAAAGTGTATGTTATTGTTCAAAACAATATAAATACTGTGAATTTATTGTAGAAATAGCTCAGAATATTAAATGGAAGAATGTGCAAATACCTTTTGAAAAACCTGAAAGATGATGATATGTTGTTTCAAAATTAATCTAAAAACAGTGAAGTTGAAACAAGAACTAAAGAAATTAAAGGGAATCTGGGCAATTAATGCTGAAACTAATTGCGAAGAGCAGGGAAGAACATCCAAAACAAATTGGAAAATACCCTCATTCGTATAGAAGTGAGATAATATGTCATAATTATATTATAAAGGTATATTTGTTTGTTTAATATAGAAATGAATAGTCACATAGAAATAAAGTCAAGACAGTCAACAATGAAACAAGATATGCCTCTCTATATAAAACTTCTGTAAGAGGGGGGCTCCAAGATGGCGGCCGCCTGCGCGGATGTATTTTGATTTTGGGGTTAACGGTCAAAAGGCAGTGAGTGTTGCAGGACACTGTACAAATGGCACAACCCCTTCTAAATCTCACCCAGCTACCCAGGAACCACTGAGAGTCCCTGGGCAGGACGCTCCTTCCCACTCTCGGACACACAAGGAAGCCGCTGGACCTGGGAATCAGGACCACCCATCCCCCACCAGAAGAGACTCCCAGTAAGTTCCAATCTAAAACCCAGCAGGCAGATTCAGATCCCACATAGAGATAATCCCCACCCTGCTGGGCACCCCCAGGTCTCGCTCAGACAATCCAACTATCTGGCGAAAGGTTGCCACCCTTGGAAGTGAGCATAGCTCGGCTGCAAAGTGCCTTCAGACTGCAGATTGCAACACCACTGCTGTGACTTCACTGGCCAGTTTCCAAGCCTCGGAAGCGGCAAGACTATTGGGGCTGAAGGGCAGGCAGATTTACACACTATAGGAACCAACCCCGGGCAAACTGCGAGATATTTGAAACTGTCATATATCGGACTTTTGTACTAGTACTGGCCCTTCCTGGGGGGGGGGGGGAAACAGAGCTTATTTGTACACAGATCCACCACCTGGATTAGTTAGGTCTCCACCTAGGAGGTGGGGCTGAATGACTCACCTTATAGGGTAGAGTAAGGCAACTCGAATCCTACACCAAAGAGCCCCCTTTGGACCCAAGTCCAGAAGACAGCAAAAGAAATTTCACATGGCCAGAGGCCCCAGACAAAAAAAAAAAAAACAAAAAAAAAACAAAAAAAAAAAACAGAGCGAAATGTCTCCAACAAAAGAAAGCAACGCTATTCCATCCAGCCCAAACCACCTCACCACAACTGAAACACATGAAAACGATGACAGTTCTACATTATGGAAAGTGATAGAGTGCTTTCAAGAAGAACTTAAATCTATGAAGGAATTCAAAGAAGCCACAATTTTACAAGTCCAAACAATGAATAACCCCACTAAAGAGCTCCAAGCCAAGGTGATTCAGCTTGAACAGGAAAAGGACAGACCAATGAAAGATTTCTAGGCAAAAACAAACAAACTGGAGAAGGAAATGTACAAAACGAAAAATACCATTCAAGTCATGAAAATAGAAATGGAAACAATAAAGAAAACACAGGCAGAGTTAAAAGAGGAAATGGAGAATCAAGGGAAGAGAACAGGAATTACGGATGTGAGTATCAAAAATAGGATGCAAGAGATGGAAGACAGGATCTCAGGCATGGAAGATTCGATGGAAGAAATCAGTCATCCAAAGAAAATGAGAAAGCTAAAAAAAAATCTCTCACTCACAACATCCAAGAAATCAAGGACTCAATGAAAAGATGGAACCTAAGAATTATAGGCATAGAAGAAAGAGAAGACTCCCGACTCCATGGTCCAGGAAATGTATTGAAAAAATCATAGAAGACAACTTCCCAAACCTAAAGAAAGAGGTGCCAGTAAAAATCCAAGAGGCTTACAGAACACCAAACAGATCAGAAAAGAAACTCCTCTTGCCACATAATAATAGAAACTCCAAATGCAGAGAACAAAGAAAGGATATTAAAAGCTGTAAGAGAAAAAGGCCAAGTCACATACAATGGCAGACCCATCAGAATCACACCTGACTTCTCCTCAGAAACTTTAAAAGCTAGAAGGGCCTGGACAGATGTCCTACAAGCCCTGAGAGAACATAGGTGCCCAGCCAGACTACTATACCCAGCAAAACTCTCTATCAACATAGAAGGAGAAAGCAAGATATTCCATGACAAAATCAAATTCAAACAATATCTCCTCACAAACCCAGGCTTACAGAAGATCCTAGAAGGAAAATTCCAACACAGAGAAGATAACTAAACCCAAGAAAACAGAGGAAATAGAAACCTCCACAGCAACTAAACAAAAAGAAACACAAGACAACCAGCTATACCAAAATAATGGGAAATAACAACCCCTGGTCACCAATATCCATCAACATCAATGGACTCAACTCGCCAATAAAAAGACACCGACTTACAGACTGGATCCGTAAACAAGACCCATCTTTTTGCTGTATACAAGAAACACATCTCACTATTGAAGATAAACACTACCTCAGAGTAAAGGGCTGGGAAAAGGTCTTCCAAGCAAATGGACCCAGGAAACAAGCTGGAGTAGCCACCCTAATATCAAACAAAATAGACTTCCAATTTAAGTTAATAAAAAAAGTCAGACAAGGGCATTACATACTCATTAAAGGAAATATCCACCAAGAGGACATCTCAATATTGAACATCTATGCCCCAAATACAAAGGCTCCTACATTTATAAGAGAAACGCTTCTAAAACTTAAATTGCACATCGATCCAAACACTTTAATAGTGGGAGACGTCAATACCCTACTCACAACGATGGACAGATGATCAAGACAGAAGCCAAACAGAGAAATAATGAGTCTAACAGAGATCATGCACCAAATGGACCTAACAGATATCTACATAACGTTTCACACAACCACAAAAGAATACACCTTCTTCTCAGCACCTCACGGAACCTTCTCCAAAATCGACCATATAGTTGGACACAAAGATAGCCTCAACAGATACAAGAAAATTGAAATAACCCCTTGTATCTTATCAGACCATCATGGAATAAAGCTGCACTTCAATAGCAAAAGAATCAACAGAAAGTCTACACTCACATGGAAATTGAACAATTCTTTACTAGAGGACCACTGGGTCAAGGAAGAAATAAAGAAGGAAATCAAAGACTTCTTAAAATCCAACGAAAATGAAGACACAACATACCCAAACCCATGGGACACAATGAAAGCTGTGCTACGAGGAAAGTTCATAGCACTAAATGCACTCAAAAAGAAAATTGTGACAGCTCATATTAGCGAATTAACAGCTAAACTGGGTGAATTGGAAAAAAAAAGAAGCAAACACTCCCAGGAGGAGCAGAAGGCAGGAGATCATCAAACTCAGAGCTGAAATCAACAACTTAGAAACAAAAAGAACTATACAAATTATCAATGAAACCAAGAGTTGGTTCTTTGACAAAATCAACAAAATAGACAGACCCTTAGCCAAATTAACTAAAAGACAGAGGGAGAAAACACAAATCAACAAAATCAGAAATGAAAAGGGAGAAATAACAACAGACATTGAGGAAATTCAGAGAATATTTGGATCCTACTTTAAAAATCTATACTCCACCAAATTTGAAAACTTAAGTGAAATGGACAATTTTCTTTATAGATTCCACCTACCGAACCTAAATCAAGATCAGATAAACAGATTAAACAGCCCTATGACCCCTAAGGAAATAGAATCAGTCATTAAAAATCTCCCAACCAAAAAAAAGCCCAGGGCCAGATGGCTTTAGCATGGAATTCTACCAGACCATCAAAGAGGAGCTAACACCAATACTTTTCAAACTCTTTCACAAAATAGAATCTGAAAGAACATTGCCAAACTCATTCTATGAGGCCACAGTCACCCTGATTCCTAAACCACACAAAGACCCAACAAAGAAAGAGAACTTCAGACCAATCTGCCTCATGAACATAGATGCAAAAATATTTAATAAAATACTAGCAAACTGAATTCAAGAACACATCAAAAGTATCATACACCATGATCAAGAAGGCTTCATCCCAGGAATGCAGGGATGGTTCAACATATAAAAGTCTATCAACGTCATTCACCATATAAACAAGATGAAAGAAAAAAACCACATGATAATCTCGCTAGATGCAGAAAAAGCATTTGACAAAATCCAACACCCCTTCATGCTAAAATTTCTGGAGGGAACGGGCATACAAGGACTGTACCTAGAAATAATAAAGGCAATATACAGCAGGCCAGTGGCCAACATCAAATTAAATGGAGAGAAACTTGAAGCATTTCCTCTAAACTCAGGGATAAAACAAGGATGTCCACTTTCACCATATCTCTTCAATATAGTACTTGAAGTTCTTGCTAGAGCAATAAGACAACTAAAGGACATCAAGGGGATAAACATTGGAAACGAAGAAGTCAAATTATCCCTATTTAGATGATAGGATAGTATACATAAGCGACCCCAAAAATTCCACCAGAGAACTCTTACACATGATAAACACCTTCAGCAAAGTGCTGGATACAAAATTAATTCCAAAAAACCAGAAGCCCTTCTTTATACACCAAACAAAAGGGCTGAGAAAGAAATAAGGGAGACATCCCCCTTCACAATAGCCACAAACAACATAAAATACCTGGGGGTAACTCTAACCAAGCAAGTAAAGGACCTGTACAACAAGAACTTCAAGCCCTTGAAGAAATAAATGGAAGAGTCCTTTAGAAGATGGAAAGATATCCCATGCTCATGGATAGGTAGGTTCAACATAATAAAAGCGGCCATCCTACCAAAAGCAATATATAGATTCAATGCAATTCCTATCAAAATACCAACACAATTTTTTATAGACTTGGAAAGAGCTATTCTCAATTTCATATGAAACAACAAAAAGCCCAGAATAGCTAAATCATTCCTGTACAATAAAAAACATCTGGAGGTATTACCATCCCAGATTTCAAGCTGTACAACAGAGCAATAGTTGTAAAAACAGCATGGTATTGGTATAGAAACAGACCAGTAGATCAATGGAATCGAATTGAAGATCCAGAAATAGACCCACACACTTATGGCCACCTAATTTTTGACAAAGAAGCCAAAACGGCACAATGGAAGAAGGACAGCATCTTCAACAAATGGTGCTGGTCCAACTGGATGTCCACTTGTAAAAGAATGAAATTAGACCCATACTTATCACCTTGTACAAAACTTAAGTCCAAGTGGATCAAAGACCTTAACATAAGGCCGGTCACACTAAATCTACTAGAAGAAAAATTGGGAGGAACCCTCGAACTAATTGGCACAGTTGACACCTTCCTGAACAGAACACCAACAGCTCACGACCTGAGATCAACAATCAATAAATGGGACCTCATGAAACTGAAAAGCTTCTGTAAGGCAAAGGACACTGTCATTCGAACAAAACGGCAGCCTACAGACTTAGAGATAATCTTCACCAACCCCACATCTGACAGAGGGCTCATATCCAAAATCTACAAAGAACTCAAGAAATTATATGCCAAGAAACCAAATATTCCAATCAAAAAATGGGGGACAGATCTAAATAGAGAATTCACAAAGGAGGAATCCCTAATGGTGAGAGACACTTGAAGAAATGCTCAACATCCTTAAGCATCAGAGAAATGCAACTCAAGATGACTCTGAGATTCCATCTCACACATGTCAGAATGGCTAAGATCAAAAGCTCAAATGACAGCACATGCTGGCGAGGGTGTGGAGAAAGGGGTACCCTACTCCATTGCTGGTGGTAGTGCAGGCTTTTGCAACCACCATGGAGGTCTGTCTAGCGATATCTTAGAAAAGTTGGAATAGCTCTGCCTCAGGACCCAGCCATACCACTTCTGGGTATACACCCAAATGCCTCTTCACCGAATCATAAGGAAATTTCCTCATCTATGTTTATAGCAACCTTATTTGTAATAGCTAGAAACTGGAAACAACCCAGATGTCCCTCAACCAAAGAATGGGTTAAAAAACTGTGGTACATCTACACAATGGAATATTATTCAGCTATCAGAAACAATGAAATTATGCAATTTGCAGCCAAATGGATGGAACTAGAAAAGCTCATCCTGAGTGAGCTAACCCAGACTCAGAAGGATGCATATGGTATCTATTCACTTACAGTAGGATTTTAGCTATATATAGTAGAAGGTATCGATACTACAACCAACACACCAAAGGGAACTTGGACATAGACTTTGTATTTTTTATTTTTTTATATATTTTTATATCTTTTTCTATTTTTTAGTCTGTTTTAATCTGTTTGTCTGCTTATTTGTTTGTTTGTTTTTTAGTTCTCTCTCCTGGGCAATGAGACACTTTTCACTGATGGTACTGCCTCATAGACCCCCAATGAATGAGGAGGCTCTTGGCCCTCATACGACCTCTCAACTGAGAAGAGGGACTGTTATATAAGGACACCCCACCCCAGAGAAATGGGATGGAATGGTTAGAAGGTAAAGAAAAAAAATGAAATGTGATGTGTCGGCCTTTTACTACTAATTGTCATAAACTGTTTAGGATAATTAAGAAATGCAAACTAATGGTTATCCAAACCATTCATTCTGTTAGGTACTATGACAGCCTATTATAGTTATTTTCTAAGCTAATCAGAAATAAAGCTGCTAAGAGACAAGCAACATCTGTTTACCCTAATAGAAGAGACAGATAGGGCCTCTTCAAAAACCTCAAGTATATGGTATTCAATGATGTTTTTGTTATCCTTCAAATAACCAAAAAGAAGGGCGGAGAAACACCTTCCCCACCCTCTGGGAATGGGACTTCTCTCTCTTAAAGTGACTTCCTGCTGATTTGGGTCATAGCAGACCTGTTTGGGGCCCGAACCCAATTGGAAAAAATGGTTAAAAATGTTCGTACACTCCTTTTATGTTCAGTCCTTCTCTTCTCAGCTGTTTAGATGACCTAAGGAGTTTGTAGGCAGAAGCTGATCTTGCAGGCTTCACTGAGGTTCCTGCCGGGCATTGTGTAGAGCTGAACGGTCCCAGAGACATTGGATTGCTGTGGTGGTTGCAGGCCTCCGATTGAGACAGCTATTGAGGAAGTCTGCCAGGCAGAATCAACTGGGTCACTCGTCCTCCTTGGTGCCTGATTCTGCTCTCTGCTGTGGTTTCCGCTGTCCAGCCGTCCCCGGGCTCCCCTAATGGATGCTTCGATTCTCCTGGAAAGATAAGAGCAGAGCCCTGCCCCAATCCCAACCCTGGGACAATTGTTGCCCTCTTTTTTTTTTGGGGGGGAGGCTAGGTAGTACTTCTCCTGAAGCAAATTTGGAGGTTAGCCCCAGGGACTTCCTACTTTTCCTTTTCTGTATCCTTCTCCCTCTCCTACGTAGGACTGCATAGGCTTGAGAAAAATGAGATATAGACATAGCACAGGAAGGTCCAAGAAGAAGGGGCAGATTATTGAATATGCCCTTATACCTTTGTATATTGATACAAAATTAGTAGTTTATTTGGCTAAAGTGGTATTGACCATTGTTTATTGTGCAAAAATAAGATTGTATTGGATTACATCAGTATTGATCTTTGTATATTGATACATAATTAAGATTATAGTTGGCCACAATGGTATTGACCCTTGTATATGGACGTAATATTAAGATTGTATTGGGCTACATAGGCATTGACCTTTGTATATTGGTACATAATTAAGAGTATATTTAACCACAATTGAATAGATCTTTGTATATTGATACAAAATTAAAGGTAACACTTCCTAATGGTATCATACCTAGAGATACTTAAAAATAAAATGTGAAGCTCTGGCCTCTTGATACCAACCGTCTAAAACGGTCTAGGATAGTTAAGTAAAACAAACTCCTAGTCATGCAAACATGTCACTTTGTTAGCTACTATGACAGTCTATCATAGATATTCTCTAAACTACCCAGTAATCAAGTTGCTAAGAGACAAGCAATATTTGCTTATCTAAATACAAGTGATGGATAGGGCATCTTCAAAAACCCCAAGAGATCTGCAGAATATGGCATTTAAAGATGTTATCTTAAATTAAGATTTTCTTTTTTTTTTGTTATCGAGACATATCAGCGCCTGACAGCACCCCGTATTCTACTCCAAGTAGAAGATAAGCATCGAAGAACCTCCACTGTAAGATGGTTGAATTAGTGGCAAGCCTATCTCTTGGCATGAAAAAACCCCTTGCACCAACTGCAGACAGACTGCTGTCCAAAAAGGACAAAATTTGGTAGCAGGGAAGTCGACAGCCTAACTCTGCCAAGACAGGGTAGGTAAGTCCTTCATAATCCTGGCTCTACAACAAATGTCTGTCAGAGAAACAGGACCCAAAGGCTGAAGGCTGATGCAGGAATGTATGGAGAGAAAATGGGAACTGTCCAGGCAGTCATTGGTATGTCCTTTCTTAGTTTTGGAAGCTGCAGGCCCTGCACTTCCTATATAAGCAGATTTATTTATCCCTCTCAGGTCTCTGAGGTGGTTGAAGAATAGACAGCTAGAGTCTCATAGTTAAATTTTGAGTTGTTTAGGAATCAAGAGGGTGTCATAGATCTAAGAAGATACTCTTAAAAGTGTGTTGCAAGTTAGTATGAATGTTGAGTCAGATATAGACCTTTAAACTCATGGAGATGGTTAGATAGTAGAATGTTAAAGTCAGGGGCCAAATATGTATAAAGTGCACATTGGGAAGGTATACTGGGCCATTTAACTCTCATAAATGTGGCATATTTATATCTGTTGTTTTGTATAATACTTACTGTTGTAAGAGAAGGAACCATCTGTTGGACTGAAAGGGGAAACTTCTGGGGGGAAGAGGGTGGAAAGGCGGGATAGGAAGGGGGAATAGGGAGGGGTTTGTGACTGAGATATAACTTGAAGAAAAAAAATAAAGTATTAAAAAAAAGATGTTTTTGTAACTTTAGATTTTTTATATCAAGACATATCAACTCCTGACAGCACCCCCTATTCTACCCCAAGTAGAAGATGAGCATCGAAGAATCTCCTGTGGGAGATGATTGAATTAGTCGCAAGCCTATCTCTTGGTAGGAAAAGCCCCTTGCTCCAACTGTGGACAGAATGCTGTCCAAAAAAGGACAAAATCTGGAAGCAGGTAAGTCGACAGCCTAGCTCTGCCAAGACAGGGTAGGTAAGTCCTTCATTACCCCTGCTCTACAATCAATGTCTGTCAGAGAAACGGGGCCAAATGACTGAATATCGATGCTGTAATGTATGGAGAGAAAATGGGAACTGTCGAGGCAGCCACAGGTATGTCATTTCTTAGTTTTGGAAGCTGCAGGCCCTGTACTTTCTATATAATCAGATGTATTTATCCCTCTCAGGTCTCTGAGGTGGTTGAAGAACAGATAGCTAGAGTCTCATAATTAAATTTTGAGTTGTTTAGGAGTCAAGAGGGTGTTATAGATCTAAGAGGATACTTTTAAAATTGTGTTGCAAGTTAGTATGAATGTTGAGTTAGATATAGAACTTTAAACCCATGGAGATGGTAAGATAGTAGAATGTTAAAATCAGGTAACAAATACATATGGATTGGACATTGTAATGTAAGCTAAGCCATATAACCCTCGTAACTGTGGCCTAATTACCTCTGTTGTTTTGTATTGTATTTATTATTATAAGAGAAAGAGCCATTTGTTGGACTGAAAGGGGAAACTGTAGGGGGAAATAAGATATACCTTAAACTTAAATAAAAGGGAAGAGGATGGGGAGTTGAGTGTGGGAGGGTGGGACTGGAGGGGGGAATAGGGAGGGGGACTGTGATTGAGATGTAACTTGACGAAATAAAAAATAAAGGTAAAATAAAAAATAAAAATTAAAAGCTAGAAATCTAAAAAAACTTCAGTAAGAGATATAACTGTATCATATATATATATATATATTAATATATTTATATATGTGAAACTCAGACAAGGAATGAGAAATTTTGCATAAGGAAATAGATAGGTGGTCTTCCTAAACCTCAAGAGACTCAAGAGCTCTGTAGAATATGGCACTCAAAGATGTTTTCTTAACTTCAGGTTTTTTTGATATTGAGACATGTCAGCTCCTGACAGCAACCCCCATTTTTCTCCAAGTAGATGATGAGCATAGAAGAATCTCCAATTGCAGATGGCTGAATTAGTGGCAAGCCTGTCATTTGGCAAGAAAAAAACCCTTACTTCAACTGTAGACAGCATGCTGTCCAAAAAGGACAAAACTTGGAAGCAGGTAAGTCAACAGCCTAGCTCTGCCAAGACAGGATAGGCAAGTCCTTCATAATTCCTGCTTTACAAATAATGTCTGTCAGAGAAACGGGCCAAACGGCCGAAGATTGATGCTGTAATATATGGAGAGAAATGGGGAACTGTCCAGGCAGCCAGTTGTATGTCATTTCTTAGTTTTGGAAGCTGCAGGTCCTGTACTTCCTGTATAATCAGATATATTTATCCTTCTCAGGTCTCTGATGTGGTTGAAGACTAGATAGCTATAGTTCCACAGTTAAATTTTGAGTTGTTTAGTAGTTAAGAGGGCATTCTGGATCTAAGAAGATATTTTTAAAATTGTGATGCAAGTTAGGATGGAAGTTGAGTTGGATATAGATTTTTAAACTCATGGAGATGGTTGCATAGTAGAATGTTAAAGTCAGTTGCCAAATACGTATGGACTGGACATTGGGAATGCATGCTAAGCCTTATAATTCTCATAATTGTGGCCAATTGTTTTTGTTATTTAGTATTGTATTTTGTTGTTATAAGAGAAAGAGCCATTTGTTGGACTGAAAGGGGGAGCTGTTGGGAGAAAAAAGATACCTTAAACTTAAAAAAAAAGGAAGCAGATAGGGGTGAGGGGGAAGAGGGTGGGAGGGTGGAACCCAAGGGGGAAGTAGAGTGGGGATTGTGATTGAGATGTAACTTGAAGAAATTTAATAATAATAATAATAATAATAATAATAATAAATTCTTTATTAAGTTAGCCTAGGAAATTCAGTGTATTTATTAAACAGTATTTAAAAATTAAATTGATATTCACTTAAAAGTTGAACTATTTTATCAAACCATATCTTAATTTTGATTTCATTTAGTTATATAAAAATTAAAAACTTGACTTCAAAGAATAGTTGAATGATTAAAATTATAAACAGCAAAATAAATGCATATAATAGATAGAACTAGTATTATTGATAAATAATATTTCAAGTTGCAAAATAATAGCAGAATACAAGCCACAGCAATGCATTACATAAAATTTCAAATGGTTATAAGTACATAGAAAATATGTAAGACTCATTGTAATGCAGAGAGAGAAATATACATATTAGCAGTTGAATTTAATTTTTATTCTTTCTTTTAATCTATCAGAACACAAACAATTAAAAAGAAATAATCAATAATTTGTAATCTGTAAGTTTGGAGAAAATAAGACATAAACTCAGAGACACATTGTGTCTATAATAACATTCATAATAAGGGAAACAGAAAATATAAATTCAAATTCATTCACATTATGGAGTATTATACAGAAGAAAAGGGTGGGGTTAGTGTGGTCTGGGTGGTGGTTTGAAATATAGATGCACAACCCCCAGTACCCCCACAGTCTGAGGAATTTGGATGCCTGGATCCCAGTTAGTGGTAGTG
The DNA here is from genome assembly GCA_907164525.1 of Lophiomys imhausi. Taxonomy (NCBI): domain Eukaryota; kingdom Metazoa; phylum Chordata; class Mammalia; order Rodentia; family Muridae; genus Lophiomys; species Lophiomys imhausi. Next base: position 4,880,978 of record CAJQZJ010034157.1, on the reverse strand, counting down.
TTTGGGGCAGCTTAGGAGGCATGGCTTTGCCAGAGGAAGACTACCACTCTGGGTATTTATTGGGAGTTTAAGCCATGTGCCATTCTTAGTTCACTTTCTAAGCTTCCTGCTTGTGGTTTAAGAGGTGAGCTCCTGACTTGCTACTATAGCCACCATTCCTGCCTGCCACTATAAGGGGAGTTAGGTTAATATAAATTAGATTTAGTGAATATCTAGATGCTTCTGATACAGTCTCTTAATACAGGGCCTGAAGATCAACTTGGTTGTGGGCAACTGACGTAGCAGCATATGGAATAAAAACAAGGTTTATGGTCTGGCATTGCTTTCAGCTGCTAATAGCCTTACGAAGTGGGTGGAGCCCAGAGTAGGCTGAAGCTAGGTGAAACAAGGAGAGACCCTATTTAAGGACCCAGTGGGTGGAGCCCGAGGGTTCCCATGCTATAGAGTTCCCACACTAGAGGGATGCAAAGTAGCCAGTATCATCTGATGGAGAAAATGCTCGTGAACTGAAAATCTGATTTCAAACAGAGCTGAACAGTTACGGCCAGCTCTTCCTGAGGCAGAAAGAAGCTGGTGGGCAGAGGAGGCCTCAACAAAGCAGCAAAAGGCCAACGACTAAACCCTGTGACTCAGCTTTTGCCTAGAGAGGTTCAACCAGTTCAAACAGTGGCCTGAATAGAACTGTGGCCATCCCCAACACTGAGGCAAAGCTGCTGAGTGGCTAGTACAAACTCAATAAGTTGGCTTATGGACAGCTGAGGACTTCCAGAGAGAAGAAAGCCTCATGCCTCATTTAAGGTGAAGCTGCCATAGCCAATTTACCCTAAAGGATATATGTCTGAGATATTCCTGAAGAAAGACTGTTGACTAAGTGCCTTAAAGGATCTACTCCTGAAGTGTTCCTGACTACTGAGGACCTGCCCCAGAGACTGTATCCTTTTAAAAGGTTAAGATTAGTTGTTTAGTAATAGTTGTTATAGTTATTAATAGGTTTTGTTGTTGGTAACAGGGGTTATATTCATTCTTAGGGCTAGTAGTTATGTAATTGTTTATATTTGTTATAAGTGCATATAGTTGTTAATAAATGTATATTGAATAATTACAAATATTTGTCTTCATGCTACCATTCTTCCTTTCCATGATGGTGATGGATTCTTATCCTTCTGGAACATAAGTCTAAATTGACTCTTCTTTCTGTAAGTTGCCTTGGTCATTGTGTCTTATCACAGCAATAGAGGAGGAACTAATAGAAACCTGATATTTCTATAGTCTCATGTTTAATGACACATTATCACATGTACAAATATATACAAACATGTGTGTGCATGTTCATAAGTGAGCCCTCTGTATCTTTTGATTAAATTAACTACAGATAAAAAATGGGTCTGTGAATATTCAGTCAGCCACTCATTGTTACATCTATGGAAGTGTATTTCTGTTTTCTTTGTTTCCATGCCTAAGCTTTCTTCTCTTCCCTGGGTGAAAGTCTACTTCTTCTATTACTCTGTCCTCCTCATGACTCTCCTCACCCACATAGAATTGCCATAATTGGGCATTTTTAATATATAATTTTAAAATGAGTGTCACAAACTCATAGAGCACACACATGCTTTTAAGCTTAAGATCTATCTCACAAGAGTTTTTTAGTGGCTAATATGATGGCCTCTTTCTCTGTCATTTGTCTGGCACACAGGAACACATGTGAGAGTGAGCTGTCATAACCATTTCACATCTGTAACCAGAAGAGCTGATCCTAGGGAAGCAGAGCTTCAGTAACTGGCCCAAAGCCAAGAACCTATTAAGCAGGGGATCCTGGCTAACTCCATGGTATGCCTAGGGCTAGGTCAGAACTCTGCTGTTTGAGAAACATTACTTAACATTATCAAACATTATAAGTTTGAGAAAAATTACTTGAGAAAATTCCATCCTGTCTACATTTAGTTTAGGAATATTTAAGAGGGCTTTGAAATGAAGCTATTACATGACTTTTGGTTATGACCACACCCTGCCTGTTGACTTCCCATATCAGTGACCTTTGGTTGTTACAGTCCACACAGTTGTGTCATGCCCTGGTCTGATGGTGTCTGTGGAAGCCTTCAAATGCTAAGGAAAGTTGTCTTGGTCTGTAACTTAAACTTAAGTATCCAGATAGAAGTGTATTTAGTAACCAAAGGTTGGTGCTATTATTTTAGTTATGTTTTATGTTTAGCCAACTGTCTTGCTTTTAAAAATATACAAACCCAGCACAGCAAGAGTAAATATTTATTTAGAAATGGCATAAAAAGTTTTTATCCAGCTCTTTTCTCTGTAGTATGTATTTGAGTTATACTCTTATAGGATCATATTTACATTATATTTGAATATATGAGAGAAATAAAGATGTTCTTCTGAAAGCACATGACTTGAATACATACATGTATATATGTTCTTTGTTTCTAAATTAGCTGAAAACATGTACACATATTCCTTCCACATTCTCGTTCTCACAGTTTGTACATGCAACACAGTCAACTTTCCCTCCAACACTAAAATACAACTTATTATACAAATAAATTGGCTCAACTTGCTATATCTTATTCTGCTTTAGAATGTCTGTGTGATGTGGAAATTGTCCTAAGTCCACTGATGACCCATGGACTATGTGCACTTCTACTTGTGGGTCAATTATGGTCTACTTGTGGGTCACGGAAATGAGGATCATTGTTGAATGTGAGCGTGTGTGTCTAAAGTCTTTCTTTATCAGGACAAACTTGGGAAGGGCTTTGAGGATGTTAGTCTTTATAATCATTTTGTATATAAGATTTTGTATAGATTTAAAAGGATAGGAAAGATTTTACGGTTTAGAGAAAAAGATGGGTCAATCAAACGTCATCAGACTGTCTTTTGCTATAATGTAGTGAAAATTGAGATTTGTAGTTTTTATTTCTGAAGAAAAGTTGCTGAGTATGATGTTTCATAGCTTGTATGCTTTAATTGCAGGCTGGAAGTACTAAGACTTTATACTGTGTCTCACTCAGGATAGAAAGCTATACCATCTACCTGCCTAAGACTTTGGGTTTTGAGATCAGGCGTATGGTAGAGATTCTGGGATTTACTTAAATTATAAACTTAATGATACAGTTTTAGAAATGATCATTAATCTAAATTTCTTGGGAGGAGAATTTGATTTTTTTGTAAAGGTTGTATTTATAAGTAACTTCTTGGCAGTGAATGGTAGTTTTATACAATATTTACTGTTTTATTGTCATTTGGTGATTTAACAGAGAACATTTGAAAGCTTAATTGTACTTTGCTTAAAAAATATGCAACCATAGAACACGTGGGACAGTTTGTATATATGACTATGTTTCAGTGAAGCAAACATTCATGAACACACAAATTTCTGTCTATATATGTCTTCAAAAAACTCGAGGAGAAGAAAAAAGGTAATTAAACATCCTATGTGATTTTTAAAGAAGTTAGTTTTGTTATTTTTTTTTAAATTTCAAAATATTCTCTGGTGTTTTGCTGAATATGCTTTGGGACAGTTTGGTTCCCTTGACGTCTCCATAGGCTATTTGTTTATCAGTGTGACATGGTGTAGATGGATAAATATATATATATTTTTTATAATCACAAACAAGTTTGAAATTGTATGAACCATGAAAAATTGTAAGAAAGTGCTGCTGCTTGGTTTTCTTTCTACTTAAGATGGAATTATGTCAATAAATTCTACACAATTGATGTAAGTGGGGTGACATTTTGAAATTGTATGTGTATACAATCTATATGACCATGTACATATATTTGCCAGTACGTTATTGAACAACCAAAGTGACAATTTAATGTTGCTGCTTGAGAGACATAAATGTAAAATATTGCACTAATTCATAAGAGCCAAAAAGTTACCTCATTTTTATGATGTTGGTAAGAGGACATAAATCAAGAAAGAACTTATCTAAATGGCTACCAGCATTTAGCCAGCTAGCTAACTTAATGAAATCAAATCATTTCTTTTTGCAGAGACATGATTTGTCTATGTGTAGTAATAGACATACAAGCCCTTGTTTATGAAGTGGTTATCCCTTTAACTGATTGAAAAAAACAGCTTCTGATACTTGCTTTAGCAACTAATTTGAATCAATCATTGGGTGATTATTTGATTAAAATAATTGCCCCATAATGTGACCAGAAAATATTAAGCTTACTAAACTTGAGACTTAGTTGAATGTGAAATTTTATTTTAATTTTTATTTGTATTTTGAGACTGTAATGTAATTATATCACTACTCTTTCCCTTTCTTCCCTCCAAACTCTCCCATGTTCCCCACCCTTTACTTTCTTTCAAATCAATAGCTTCTTTTTTTTTAAATTGCTGTTACACACACACACACACACACACACACACACACACACACACACACACA
>CAJQZJ010034157.1:4823609-4848294 GCA_907164525.1 Lophiomys imhausi | reverse complement strand
TAACAGAGATCATGAAACAAATGGACCTAACAGATATCTACAGAACGTTTCACCCAAACACAAAGGAATACACCTTTTTCTCAGCACCCCACGGAACCTTCTCCAAAATCAACCACATAGTTGGTCACAAGGATAGTCTCAATAGATACAAGAAAATTGAAATAACACCTTGTATCTTATCAGACCACCACGGAATAAAGCTGGTCTTCAACAGCAAAAGAATCAACAGAAAGCCTACACACAAGTGGAAATTGAACAGCTCCTTACTGGATGACCACTGGGTCAGGGAAGAAATAAAGAAGGAAATCAAAGACTTCTTAAAATCCAACGACAATGAAGGCACATCATACCCAAACCTATGGGATACAATGAAAGCTGTGCTACGAGGAAAGTTCATAGCACTAAGTGCTTTCAAAAAGAAAATTGTGACAGCTCAAATTAGTGAATTAACAGCTAAGCTGGGTGAATTGGAAAAAAAAAAAGAAACAAACACTCCCAAGAGGAGCAGAAGGCAGGAAATCATCAAACTTAGGGCTGAAATCAACAACTTAGAATCAAAAAGAACTATATTAAGAATCAATGAAACCAAGAGTTGGTTCTTCGAGAAAATCAACAAAATAGACAGACCCCTAGCTAAATTAACTAAAAGGCAAAGGGAAAGAACCCAAATCAACAAAATCAGAAATGAAAAGTGAGAAATAACTACAGACACTGACGAGATCCAGAAAATATTTGGGTTCTACTTTAAAAATCTGTATTCCACCAAATTTGAAAACCTAAGCGAAATGGACAATTTCCTCGATAAATTCCACCTACCAAAACTAAATCAAAATCAGATTAACAGCTTAAACAGCCCAATAACACCCAAGGAAATAGAAAGAGTCATTAATAATCTCCCAACCAAAAAAAGCCCAGGGCCAGATGGCTTTAGCACGGAATTCTACCGGACCTTCAAAGAGGAACTAACACCATTTCTTTTCAAACTCTTCCACCACATAGAAACAGAAAGATCACTGCCAATCTCATTCTATGAGGCCACTGTCATTCTGATTCCTAAACCACACAAAGACCCAACAAAGAAAGAGAACTTCAGACCAATCTCCCTCATGAACATAGATGCAAAAATACTTAATAAAATACTAGCAAACCGAATTCAAGAACACATCAAAAGTATCATACACCATGATCAAGTAGGCTTCATCCCTGGAATGCAGGGATGGTTCAATATATGAAAGTCTATCAATGTAATTCACCACATAAACAAGATGAAAGAAAAAAACCACATGATAATCTCGCTAGATGCAGAAAAAGCATTTCACAAAATCCAACACCCCTTCATGCTAAAAGTTCTGGAGAGAACGGGCATACAAGGACCATACCTAGAAATAATAAAGGCAATGTACAGCAAGCCAGTAGCCAACATCAAATTAAATGGAGAGAAGCTTGAAGTATTTCCTCTAAACTCAGGGACAAGACAAGGATGTTTACTTTCACCATATCTCTTCAATATAGTACTAGAAGTCCTTGCTAGAGCAATAAGACAACTAAAGGAGATCAAAGGGATAAAAATTGGAAATGAAGAAGTCAAATTATCCCTATTCACAGATGATATGTTAGTATACATAAGTGACCCCAAAAACTCCACCAAAGAACTCTTACAGCTGATAAACAACTTCAGCAAGGTGGGTGGATACAAAATTAACTCAAAAAAATCAGAAGCCCTTCTTTATACAACAAACAAATATACCGAGAAAGAAATAAGGGAAACAACCCCCTTCACAATAGCCACAAACAACATAAAATACCTGGGGGTAACTCTAACCAAGCATTTAAAGGACCTATATAACAAGAACTTCAAGACCCTGAAGAAAGAAATGGAAGAGGCCTTTAGAAAATGGAAAGATCTCCCATGCTCATGGATAGGTAAGATCAACATAATAAAAATGGCTATCCTACCAAAAGCAATATATAGATTTAATGCAATTTCTATCAAAATACCAACACAATTCTTTATAGACCTGGAAAAAGCTATTCTCAACTTCATATGGAACAACAAAAAGCCCAGAATAGCTAAATCAGTCCTGTCCAATGAAAAAACATCTGGAGGTATCACCATCCCAGATTTCAAGCTTTACTACGGAGCAACAGTAATAAAAACAGCATGGTACTGGTATAGAAACAGACCAGTGGATCAATGGAATCGAATTGAAGACCCAAACATGGATCCACACACCTATGGCCAACTAATCTTTGACAAAGAAGCCAAAAACGCACAATGGAAGAAGGACAGCATCTTCAACAAATGGTGCTGGTCCAACTGGGTGTCCACTTGCAAAAAAATGAAATTAGACCCATACCTATCACCTTGTACAAAACTTAATTCCAAGTGGATCAAAGACCTTAACATAAGGCCAGCCACACTAAAGATACTAGAAGAAAAAGTAGGAGAAACCCTCGAACTCATTGGCACAGGTGACAACTTCCTGAACAGAACACCAACAGCTCAGGACCTGAGATCAACAATCAATAAATGGGACCTCATGAAACTGAAAAGTTTCTGTAAGGCAAAGGATACTGTCATTCGAACAAAACGGCAACCAACAGACTGGGAGAAAATCTTCACCAACCCCAAATCTGATAGAGGGCTATTATCTAAAATCTACAAAGAACTCAAGAAACTAAATGCCAAGAAACCAAATAATCCAATCAAAAAATGGGAGATGGAGCTAAATAGAGAATTTACAAAGGAGGAATCCCTAAGGGCTGAGAGACACCTGAAGAAATGTTCAACATCCTTAATCATCAGAGAAATGCAACTCAAGACGACCCTGAGATTCCACCTAACACCTGTTAGAATGGCTAAAATAAAGAGCTCAAATGATAGCGCATGCTGGCGAGGGTGTGGAGAAAGGGGTACCCTACTCCATTGCTGGTGGGAGTGCAGGCTTGTGCAACCACTATGGAGGTCTGTCTGGCGATATCTTAGAAATCTAGGAATAACCTTGCCTCAGGATCCAGCCATACCACTTCTGGGTATACACCCAAAGGACCTCTCACGGAGACATAGGGAAGTCTCCTCATCTATGTTCATAGCAGCCTTATTTGTAATAGCTAGAAATTGGAAACAACCCAGATGTCCCTCAACTGAAGAATGGATTAAAAAATTGTGGTACATCTATACAATGGAATATTACTCAGCTATCAGAAACAATGAAATCATGCAATTTGCAACCAAATGGATGGATCTAGAGGAGCTCATCCTGAGTGAGCTAACCCAGTCTCAGAAGGATGCACATGGCATCTATTCACTTATAGTAGGATTTTAACTATATCGTACAGGATATCTGTACTACAACCAACACACCAAAAGGAACATGGACATAATTTTTTTTTTTATCTTTTTCTTTTTCCTTCTTTTTTTCTTTTTTCTTTTTCCTTTTCCCTTCTCTTTTTGCTCTCTTTTTTTTGTTGATATTCTTTGTTTTTGTGGGTTTGTGTGTTTGTTGGTCTTTTTTTTAGTATTCCCCCAGTAGCAATGAGACACCATTCACTGGCAGTACTGCTTCGTAGGCCCCCGGTGAATGAAGAGGCTCTTGGCCCTCATATGACTCCTGATCTGTGGTGAGAGACTGTTAGGCAGGGACACTCTACCCCAGAGAAACAAGACAGAAGGGTCAGGGGGTAGAGCATGGGAGGGTGGGGCTGGGAAGCGGGAAAAGAGGACAACATGATAAGGATATAACCAGAAGCAACAAACAAATAAATTTATTAACTAAAAAAAAAAAAAAAGACAGGTGGCAGGGCTGAAACACTCTGAATGGAATAGAGGATACAGCCATTCGGCCTGATTTTGCAGACCTCCAGGTGTAGAGAAGACGTGGAGCTAAGGTAAAATACAAGAGAATTGTGGTATTGGCCCATGCCTTTGACTTCAGCGGAGACGGGGTGGGGGCGGGAGCACCGTAGAGTTGGTGGTCTTATGTATTCTGGAGTCATACGGAGCGAGGTGGTGAGGGTTCATAATCTTGGTCCCACCATCCAAGAAGAGTACACCCTTGATCCCAGCTCCCAGCACACTGGAGACAAAACGGGCAGATCCTGGAGCTCAGGGTCAGCCTGATGCAGGGCAAACTCTAAATAGAGAAAGACTTCGATCCAGGAGTGGTGGAACACATCTTTGATCCCTTCAGATGGAAAACACAGGTCCCTGATCCCAATAATTAAAGTTCAGAAACACACACATGGGATTTGGAGGGACCTAGGTTTGGAAGCTACTTACAAAAGGCTTTCTCGATGAAGGCAGATTGTCCTTTGGGATCTCAAAATATATACACTAGAGCTGGTTTAGCTCCAAGGTGACAGAATGATTTCTTCTTTAACCTGGATTGAAAGATAACGCTTTGTATATTGTCAGAAGGCCAAATTAGCTTCAGGAGAAGTACTACCTAGCCCCCCCCACCCCCCCCCAAAAAAAGAGGGCAATTGTACTAGGGTTGGGATTGGGGCAGGGCTCTGTTCTTATCGTTCCAGGAGAATCGAAGCTTCCATTAGGGGAGCCTGGGGAAGGCTGGACAGTGCAAACCTCAGCAGAGAGCAGATTCAGGCACCAAGGAGAACGAGTGACCCAGTTGATTCTGCCTGGCAGACTTCTTCAATAGCTGTCTCCATCGGGGGCCTGCAACCACCACAGCAATCCAATGTCACTGGGACCGTTCAACTCTACACAATGCCCCGGCAGGAACCTCAGTGAAGCCTGCAAGATCAGCTTCTGCCTACAAACCCCTTAGGTCATCTAAACAGCTGAGAACAGAAGGACTGAACATAAAAGGAGTGTACTAACATTTTAAACCATTTTTTCCATTTGGGTTCGGGCCCCAAACAGGTCTACTATGACCCAAATCAGCAGGAAGTCACTTTAAGAGAGTGACGTCCCATGCCCAGTGGGGGGGAAGGTGTTTCTCCGCCCTTCTTTTTGGTTATTTGAAGGATAACTGAAAACTCTGATATGTAGGGGAAGAGACTACAAGCTGACAAATGGTCCTGTCTTAATGGGTTTTGGAGGTTAGCCCCAGGGACTTCCTACTTTTCCTTTTCTGTATCCTTCTTCCTCTCCTATGTAGGAGTGCATGGGTTTGAGAAAAACGAGATATAGACATAGCACAGGAAGGTCCAAGAAGAAGGGGCAGATTATTGAATATGCCCTTATACCTTTGTATATTGATACAAAATTAGTAGTTTATTTGGCTAAAGTGGTATTGACCATTGTTTATTGTACAAAAATAAGATTGTATTGGATTACATCGGTATTGATCTTTGTATATTGATACAAAATTAAGATTATAGTTGGCCACAATGGTATTGACCCTTGCATATGGACGTAATATTAAGATTGTATTGGGCTACATAGGCATTGATCTTGGTATATTGATACATAATTAAGAGTATATTTAACCACAATTGAATAGATCTTTGTATATTGATACAAATTTAAAGATAATGCTTCCCAATGGTATCATACCTAGAGATACTTAAAAATAAAATGTGAAGCTCTGACCTCTTGATACCAACCGTCTAAAACGGTCTAGGATAGTTAAAACATACTCCTAGTCATGCAAACATGTCTCTTTGTTAGCTACTATGGCAGTCTATCACAGATATTCTCTAAACTACCCAGTAATCAAGTTGCTAAGAGACAAGCAACATTTGCTTATCTAAATACAAGAGATGGTTAGGGCATCTTCAAAAACCCCTAGAGATCTGCAGAATATGGCATTCAAAGATGTTATCTTAAATGAAGATTTTTTTTTGATATCGAGACATATCAGCGCCTGACAGCACCCCCTATTCTACTCCAAGTAGAAGATAAGCATCGAAGAACCTCCACTGTAAGATGGTTGAATTAGTGGCAAGCCTTTCTCTTGGCATGAAAAAACCTCTTGCACCAACTGCAGACAGACTGCTGTCCAAAAAGGACAAAACTTGGTAGCAGGGAAGTCGACAGCCTAACTCTGCCAAGACAGGGTAGGTAAGTCCTTCATAATCCCTGCTCTACAACAAATATCTGTCAGAGAAACAGGACCCAAAGGCTGAAGACTGATGCAGGAATGTATGGAGAGAAAATGGGAACTGTCCAAGCAGTCATTGGTATGTCCTTTCTTAGTTTTGAAAGCTGCAGGCCCTGCACTTCCTATATAAGCAAATATATTTATCCCTCTCAGGTCTCTGAGGTGGTTGAAGAATAGACAGCTAGAGTCTCATAGTTAAATTTTGAGTTGTTTAGGAATAAAGAGAGTGTCATAGATCTAAGAAGATACTCTTAAAAGTGTGTTGCAAGTTAGTATGAATGTTGAGTCACATATAGACCTTTAAACTCATGGAGATGGTTAGATAGTAGAATGTTAAAGTCAGGGGCCAAATATGTATAAACTGGACATTGGGAAGGTATACTGGGCCATTTAACTCTCATAAATGTGGCATATTTATATCTGTTGTTTTGTATAATACTTACTGTTATAAGAGAAGGAACCATCTGTTGGACTGAAAGGGGAAACTTCTGGGGGGAAGAGGGTGGAAGGGTGGGATAGGAAGGGGGAATAGGGAGGGGATTGTTACTGAGATGTAACTTGAAGAAAAAAAATAAAGTATTTAAAAATAAAAAAAAAGAATTGTGTTGGTATTTTGATAGGAATTGCTTTGAATCTGTATATTGCTTTTGGTAGGATGGCCATTTTTATTATGTTAATCCTACCTATCCATGAGCATGGGAGATCTTTCCATCTTCTGATGGCCTCTTCAATTTCTTTCTTCAAGGGCTTGAAGTTATTGTTGTATAGGTCCTTTACTTGCTTGGTTAGAGTTACCCCCAGGTATTTTATATTGTTTGTGGCTATTGTGAAGGGAGTTGTTTCCCTAATTTCTTTCTCAGCCTATTTATTTATTTTTTATAAAAAGGACTTCTGATTTTTTTCAATTAATTTTGTATCCAGCCACCTTGCTGAAGGTGTTTTTTAGCTGTAAGTGTTCGAATGTGGAATTTTTGGGGTTGCTTATGTATGTTTCATACCATTGATAAAAATAAGACTCCAATCTATTCACCCCCAATTCAGCATCAAATGACTTCCAACTGGATACATGTATTAATATTCCAGTAATACATGCATTAATATTATTCAGAAACACATATAAAATAGTACCACAGACCCATAGGTCCAATTTTAGTGAAATAACAGTTATTTCAAATATTAAAATGAACTCTTAATATGAAAGTACTGAAGCATTTCATCTTTCAAACTAGTCATGCCAGAACTGACTAGGATTAAGGATTCAGGTTGTCATCAAATGAAATACATTTTTAAGAGCTGGAAATGGCTAAGGTGAGTTACAAAATAAAACTAATGGACATGGATATGAGAAAGATTTTGGGGAGGAGGGGCATATACATGTGTTATAGGAATTTGGAAGAGTGTAGAGGATGAAATTGTTCAGGGTAAAAAATTTATATGTATGGAATTGTCTTGGGAAATTATTAATAAATTGGAAACTAAAAATGAAATAGGAGTGTAAAAAGGAATGAAAAGTTTAAATAAAATCAAGAGAATCTGTACTTCACATTTATGTGAATGATACTTTTGTTGTTTCATTTTAGTTTATAGTGTTTTATAACTTTAAATGATCAGTTTACTGCTCTTAACCAGCTCAGTGTGAATTGTGTTCAGTTTCTAGAATGTTCTAGAAGTATCATTGGAATGGAAGCTTGAGCTGAAGGGACCACCACCTGAGAAAACAGTCATAAGGAACTGATTCTTTTTCTCAACTATGTGTAGCAGAGACAACATGGAGTCTATTGTACAGATCAAAACTGGGGACTGATTAGGTAAACAGGAAAATAATTAATGTAAGTTTTAACCCGTGGAGATGATCCAGGTTAAAATTCAAAGTGAAGTATATTTGTGTCAATTTTAATGAGGATGTCTTAAAACTTAAATGTTTCAATTTTAATTTTGCAGACATTTTAATGCTTTGAGTATAGCATTTCCATTTATCCTTAACATTTATTCTCATATACTCATTTAAATCTCTTATCTAAATGTAGTATATTTGTTATTATTACTAGCTGATGACTATACAGTGTTATTAGCTACAGATGACTTTTTAAAGATTTCCTTAGCTTTTCCACTAATGTCAATATTCCAACTCTACAATGTCATATAAAATGTTACATGTGGTTGGTTTTCATGTTGTCCCATGACTTTCTCACCTGTAACATTTTTCAGACTTTTTTTTTTTGCCTTTGATCCTGACAGTTTTAGGAGACTCAATCAAATATTTTGTAAAATTCTCCATTATTCTATAGAAGTACAATTATTATACAGATATACACAATTAGAAACTGAAAACCAAGCTGGACTGGTGTAGCATGCCTTTCATCCCAACCCTGAGAAGACAGAGGTTTACCCTGTTTCTGAATGTGAGACCAGACAAGGCTACACAGACAAGGCTACAGAATAAGATTTCATCTCAAAGCAACCACAGCCATAATAACAACCACAGTGACAACAAAAGACTAATGAGATTAATTTTCCTTGTAATTAGATGAGTTCTATGGATTTGGGGCAAGGAAAGAGAACTTAAATATTATTGTCATCACATCATCCCAACATCACTTCCTGTTGTGAGTATCACTGTTGATTGTTCATCTGACTAAGGCTGCATTCCCAAGTTTAGTCTAAGTTAGCTTTCTTCTACTTAATGTGCGTTTGTAAGAGAGTGACCATGTGTGGTCAGCATGTAGGGAGTGGCCTATGGCCTGTCTAGCAACCGGTTGTTGTGCCTGTTAATGATGCTAGGTAGGATTCTGTGCCAAGGAGTTGGCCTTAAAGTCGATCAGCAGGTATTTGTTTACTTCTGTAATGTGTGTGCCACTATTGTACCAGCGGGCATATCTCAGCAGGACAGTTATTATAGCTCACAGGGCTCTTGGTTGGGTGAGGCTGGGGATGACTTATCTCATAATTACAAAAATTGTTGGTGTCTTTTTATATGCAATAAATTTGTCACATGTATATTTTCTTCAATGATGTATTTATTCATATTTTTGTTTATTATTTTGATTTGATTACTGGTTTTCATATTGTAAAGTTTAAAAGCTGCTGTAGATTTTGGATAAAAATCTTTTTAATAGATGTTTGTAGGTATTGTTTCATAATCTTTGACCTATCCTTTTAGTGTATAAACTTGAGAGCAGATGTTTTAAATTTTAATAAAATCCCAGAATTAGATTCTTTAATGAGTTGTACTTTTTACTTTATGTAATATATATTAATTAATCATGAAATCTAAACCACTCAGCTATTTTACTCTGTGTGTGTGTTTAGTTTTACATTTTACATTTAGGTAGATCTGAGCTACTTTTTGTATAAGTTTAAGGCTTTCTGTCTTTTTTCTCTTTTTATTTTCTTATTACTGAATTTGGCTTTGTTTTTATGAGACGGGGACTTGCCATATAGTTCAGGCTATCCTCAAATTTTCATTGTTCCTTCTGCAGCCACTCAAGTGCTGAGACTATAGCTTTAAAATGGAGTCTAATATTTTCTTCTTTGTTATTGTACTATTTATTTCTGCTACTGTTTTCTTTTGCAACATTTATAAACAGTTTTCAGTATCTATAAAATGGCTTCCTAGATATTTTATGGAGATTCCATTTATCTTATTATTCAGTTTAGGGATAATTGCAATATTGATAATATTGAGTCTTCTATTCTTTGAACAAAAGTGACTATATTTTCTTAAGTCTTTGATTTCTTTCACCAAAGTTTTACATTTTCTGCAATATAAATCTGCTTTATCTTGTTAAGTTTCTATTAGTCTGTATACCATTAACTGTTCAGTCTGTATATCATTAACTGTATTATGTTTTCTGGACTAATCATTTGATATTAGGTAACAAATTGGTGTGCTCTCCCCTGGGGAAAGACTATCAAATCAACTTAAAGGTGGACTGTGTTCTCATAGGGAAAAATAACTGGAAAGGACTTTCCAAAGTTCCCAGGGCAAGGGCTCTAATTAAGCATATGAAGTGAGGACACACTCTAAAGAAGCTTTGTATGTTAGAATTTAAGAAACCAACATGCAAAAGAAAATGCTTTCACTACATAAATTTCAGGGTTGAGGATATAGCTCCATGGCAGAGTTCTTTGTGTGAGCAGGACACTGATTTTTATCTATAGAAAAAAAATAATTAAAAAAATTTGGGGCTTTGTGATTAAGAGCTCTTGTGGATATTGCAGAGAACTTGAGTTTGGCTTCCAGTATCCACACAAGGCCACAGTTGTCTGTAATTGCAGTTCCAGGGAATGTGACAACTTCTTTGGGCCTCTGCAAACACTAGGGGCACACATGGTGTACCTACATAATTGTAAGCAAAGCCAAAATTCAGACAATTAGAGATAGCTTCTGGCTTAGAGATGGGGGTGTATGTCTACTTCTTTTAGCTCTAGTGGCCCATCAGATGTAGACCTGTGCATGATTCCAGTCTCTGTTAGTACATTTTTTTTTAAATGAAAGAACTTTCAGGCACAAATTATTAATGATGTTGGACTTTTGCTGCTCTACACTGGTGCTGGCCCTGGTGCTGCCTGGAACAGGAGCTGGAACTAGAATCAATAATGGCAGGAACTGCCTTTAGCTCTGGTCTTAATGCTGGCTCCAGAGCTGTCTGGAGGTGACTGGGCTGTTCCTCCATGTGTTCAACAGCAGGCATGTGAGAAATATCAGTGTGCTTATATGCCACTTATGGGTTTGGTGGATATTGCAACTTCCAGAAAGGAACGTTAGGGAAGGGCAGTACCTTGCAGCGACTTCACACAGAAACATTCTACCAGAATTATGGATAAGTTCTTGGGTCCTTCAGAGGTTCTCTAAAAGGGAGACCCTCAGGATAATGTCTTCACCAAAGTGTGCAAGCCAAGCAGACCACTGCCAGATACACTGTGCAAAGACTCCTTAATGAGGAAGTAGCCCCAACCTGGATATGAAGCTTTAAAACTCAGTTGATTTTGACAAACAAGATGAGTTTTGATTTCTCTCTATAGCATCAGATACTTGAATGGACAGGGAAGAGTTGCAAATCATTACCTACAAAATGGGCTACCTAAAGCCACCTAATTAGCATGGTCTGAATACAACAATTAAGGAAAGGAACTATGAAATAACATTGTTAAAAACTCTATCAGAAGATGTAATTTAGACTTAAATTCCCCTGAGAGGCTCATATGTTGAAGGTTTGCTCATCATTTCATGCTTCTGTCATGGATGGTAGACTGTTTAAGAGGTGGTGTCCTCATTTTGTCCCCCTTTGCTATGATAGACTTCCCCAGCAAAAGGGAGAGATGGCATATTTGGCTTTCAATTCCTGGTTATATTCTATTATTGTGGGAAAGTAAAGGCAGAGGCTAGAAGCAACACATTACAACCATAGACAAGAGCACATGTACACATGCTATGCACAGTTCTTCCACTCCTCTACAGTTCAAGACCAAAATCCAGAAGATGATGATGCTAACAAACAGTGTGTGTGTGGGGGTGTTCCTGCATTAATTAACTTGTCCAGACCCCGCCCTACATATTCACAGACCAACCTGATGTAGAAAGTCTGACACTGAGCCCCTCTTTCAGGTGACTTCGAAGTGTTTCAAGTTGACAGTTAAAACTAACTATACCGACAGCAAATTGAGTCATTGCTGATATGTCTTTGTTGGCAGGTGAGAAATAGGAGGGGCTGTTGGTACCCCAGACTATCTTCTACCTTTCTCTTCTATTTTTCTCACTTCTGACTCTTGTACGCTAAAAAAAAAAAAAAACCTTATTCTCCACCATGTATCTTATTGCCGTGATGTAATGGCCCTCCACAAGTCTCCAGCCACTGAGCCAAGTCATCTCTGAAACTGTGGACAAAGAAATGAAACTTTGCTTTTTCCAGGTCTATAAAGAATTGTGGTGGTATTTTGATTGAAATTGCATTAAATCTGTATATTGTTTTTGGTAGGATGGCCATTTTTATTATGTTGATCCTACCTATCCAATGAGCATGGAAGCTCTTTCCATCTTCTGATGTCTTCTTCAATTTCTCTTTTCAAGGACTTGAAGTTCTTGTCATACAGGTCTTTCATTTATTTGTTAAGAGTTACCCCCAGGTATTTTATATTGTTTGTGGCTATTGTGAAAGGTGTTGTTTCCCTGATTTCTTTCTCGGCCCATTTATCTTTTGTATAAAGAAGGGCTTCTGAGTTTTTAAAATTAATTTTGTATTCAGCCACCTTGCAGAGGTGTTTGTCAGTTGTAGGAGTTCTCTGGTGGAATTTCTGGGGTCACTTATGTATACTATCATATCATCTGTGAATAGGGATGATTTGACTTCTTCCTTTCCAATTTGTAACCCCTTGATCTCCTTTAGTTGTCTTATTGCTCTAGCTAAAACTTCAAGTACTCTGATGAAGAGATACAGAGAGAGTGGGTAGACTTGCCTTGTCCCTGATTTTAGAGGAAATGCTTTAAGTTTCTCTCCATTTAATTTGATGTTGGCTACTGGCTTGCTGAATACTGCCTTTATTATTTCTAGATATGGTCCTTGTATGCCTGCTTTCTCCAGGACTTTTATGGCATCTATTCACTTATAACTGGATTTTAGCAATATAGTACAGGATAACTATCCTACCAGCAACAGCCTGAAAGGAACAACAACATAGACTTTGTTACTTGTTAGTGGGACACTTTGCCCTAATGGAACTGCCATGTAGGCCTCCAGTGCAAGAAGAAGCTCTTAGCCCTCATATGGCTGCTGAACTGAGGTGGACTGATATATAGGGTACCCAACACCAGAGGAGTAGAATAGGTAGGAGAAGGGGAAGAGGGTGGGAGGGGGAGAGGGTGGATCCAGCAGGGATGGAAGGAGGGGACTGTGATGGAGATGTAAATGGAAGTAATAAATAAACATAAAACTCCCCAAACTTTGCTTTTTAAAGATTTTATTTATTTTTATTTTATGTGTGGATGTTAAGCCTTCCTGTATTCCGTGTACATACAGTACCCAAAGAGGCCAGAAGAGAGTTTTGGTGGGTGCTGGGAATTGAGTCCAGGTCCTCTGAAAGAGCAGCCAGTGCTTTCAATCTCTTGGCCACCTCTCTTCCCCAAACTTCCCATTCTTTGACCTTGATTTTCTCAAGTATTCTTGTTGAAATATTCAATTATTGATTAACCCAAGAAAACGAATAAATCCTTGATTTTTACCAGCTTACTCGCTAACCTGTTCACTAGTGACTGCTATGTAACTACTTAGAAATAAGTCAGAAGTAGTGATATTTTGAGATCTGTTTCTCAATTTAATTTTGTATGTTCTGAATATCAATTTGTTTCATAATCTCATCTTCAAAATTTACACCAATACCATCTAAAACTATACATACAAGCAACATTTAGCAAACTAAGCAGGTTTTATTTATCTATTTAAGGAAAAAATATATGTGTATGCGTGTAGGTTGTGTTTGTGTATATATGTCTGTGAACAACAGAAGGAGGCTATACATTTCAAAGAAATCACAGGGTGTTCATGGAAGATTTGGAGGGAGGAAACTGAAGAAGGAAATGATGTAATTATAATATAATTTCATTTTTAAAAAGTTAAAAATAAATTTTATAATATGTTCATTTTATAATAAGCAACTGGTTACTGAATATTTAAGTAAGATCAAGTGGTAAGATCAAATATGAGTGATAAGAGGAGTAAATGGTAAATTATTGTTGTTAATAATGATATTTTCTTTTTCTTTCGATTTTTTTTTTGAGACAGGGTTTCTCTGTGTATCTCTGGCTGTCCTGGACTCACTTTGTAGACCAGGATAGACTTGAACTCACAGAGATCCGCCTACCTCTGGTTTCCAAGTGCTGGGACTAAAGGCATGCACCACCATGCCCAGAAATTACAGACCCCTGTTAAATACCATGTGAGTGCTGGGATTTGAACCATGATCCCTTGGAAGGGCAGTCAGTGCTTTTAACTGTTGAGCCATCTCTCCAGCCCTGACATTTTCTCTTATTTTTTCAACTCTTTAATGATAAAGAAGTGTTACAACATTGCCTACTCTGTTGCCTACCATCCAATACCTTTCCCCAGGCTGAAGTGCATTGACTGGCTTCCATGGAAGAGACTGCAGTTAATTCTGATCTGACAAGAAGTACTGGGAGGGGTTGGTGGTAGTAGCTGGTAAAAGGCTGAAGGGGGGCAGAGGGTGGGAGGGTAGGATTGGGAGGAAAGAAGGGCTGTGAATGAGGTGTAAAAATGAACAAATAAATAAATGAAAATAAAGAAGAGAATAGGAAAAAACTGTTTAATGACAGAAAAAAATTGAGAGTCAGGGTACTGCACACATAAATAACCATCAGAGACAGAAAGTGTCTATGATGATTAGTACTAGCTGTCCACTTCATACAGCCTAGACCCACAAGAGAAAAGAGTCTCAATGAAGAATTATCTATATAAGGTGGAACTTGGACATGTCTATGGCAGATTTTCTTATTTGTTAATTGAAATTAGAAGATCTGCACTTGGTTTGGGCAGTCCCACTCATGAGCCGGGTTCTGACTCTGTAAGAGTGAAAAAAGCTAGCTGAGCATAAACTTCTAGGGGTACTCATTTCTCTGTACACAATCCAATGACTGTGGATGTGATGCAGTTCATTTCCTATCTTGACTTCCTTGCTATCATGGACTAGAACTGTCACCCATATGATTCATTTCCTTTCCTGTGGTGATGTCTGTAAGAGAATTTTAATACAGCAACAGAAATAAAACTAGAACAGAAAGACTGTCCAAAACAATACTGTTTATTTGAAAATAGAATGACATTGTAATGGAAACAGGTAAGCCACATTCAACTATGGGTAAATCTAGGAGATAGTGGCAAGGGGATGTTTAAAAGACAAATATTAGGATGATTTTATAAGATATGTTGAAACAACAGTGTTTTGAAGTCATGACTAAAAACAATGTTACACTGGCTCAAGATTGAACCTACCAGTGTTGGGGAAAACTTAACAGGTTTACTTTTGTATAAAGCTTGGGTGGCTTTGTATATGACAGAGGCTCTGGCAAAGTCATGGGATGATTACAAGAAAATTAAACATGAGACTCTACCACGTGAAATATCCAGGCCATATTTACTTATTTATTTATTTATTTTTATTTACATTGAGAAAATTTAGTCTATTTTGACTCTGATAAGATAGTAACAGAATATGTAGTTAGCAGAGAGTTCAGACTAAAAACAGGACTTAGTAGTTGTCAGAAGTAGAGAATGACAGGAGTGGTTAATAAGTTGGCTAATGGGGTCATTCTCAGTTCGCCAGAGTGCTATGCTTGCTTCTAACTTCAGACTCTCTGTCTCTATATAAGACAAATGCTGGTGTTTTAGGCATCACATAAGATTAACAACATTCAGAAGAAGAAAGAGAACAAGTCAACTTGCACTTCTCAGTTACCCTCATAGAAAAAAAAAAATCCAAAGCCTTCAGGAGTTTTGTTGTCCCATGTCAGGAATAGTAACAAAGACCACCTCCTTCTGAAATCACCCTCTAGGAAGAATTATGGGGATGGTTCTCAGATTGGAGACTCAAGACAGAAGCATCATGGCCACCTGAAATATTTTAGACACACACACCATCAAAACTATCCATCTCAACCCTACTATGGTAGAAGCTTCAGTAACTGGACTTTGCAAACTGTGAAGCAAAGTCCCAATTAGTTAGTGCTAATATGAGATAAAAATTGAGACTCTTGCCTTGGACTGACTGTAATACACACTCTGGATTTGGGGAGTTGTACAGATTTTCTAGACATAAGTGCCAGGGGCCTCTCTACTCAGTTGTGTATTCTACATGCAACATAGTACATGAAGATTCTTGGAGGTGCTACTCATTTGCTATCCTGTTTCCAGTCCAAGGTATAAAATGTTGGAAAGTTCAAGCTGGTATTAATTGTGGTCAGAACTCTTTTAAAATGATGTCTCTCATGTTTGGGAGGTTTTTTCTTCCCTTAAAACAATCCAAACTGATTTTATATCTGATTATATATATTTATCCCTCTCAGGTCTCTGAGGTGGTTGAAGAATAGATAGCTAGAGTCTCATAGTTAAATTTTGAGTTGTTTAGGAATCAAGAGGGTGTTCTGGATCTAAGAAGATATTTTTAAAATTGTGAGGCAAGTTAGTATGAAACCTGAGTTAGATATAGAACTTTAAACTCATGGAGATGGTTAGATAGTAGAATGTTAAAGTCAGGTGCCAAATACATACGGACTGGACATTGGGAATGTATGCTAAGCCATATAACTCTCATAATTGTGGGCTATTTATTTCTGTTGTTTTGTATTGTATTTATAGTTATAAGAGAAAGAACCATTTGTTGAAATGAAAGGGAGAGCTGTTGGTGGGGGGGAAAGAAATACCTTAAACTAAAAAAAAAAAAAAAAAAAGAAAGGGTAGAGGTTGGGGGGTTGAGGGGGGGGAGGGTGGAAGGATAGGACTGGAGGGGGGAGTAGGGAGGAGGTTGTGATTGAGATGTAACTTGAAGAAATAAAAAATAAATTATTAACCCCCCCAAAAAAGAAATGTGCTCAGCCACATTTCTATTTTCATGACAAAAAAAAAAAATCCAAACTATAGATATGCCCAAACTTTCTTACTGTTGTTTTGAATACATTATCTAATAAAACTTAACATTTGTGATAGGAATAATTAAAAGCAAAATATGTAGATGTCTTTGCATTGACGTTGAATTGATATTTAACTAAAGAAAACTGAAAACTTTTCACTAGAACTGAGTTTTAACGTAGTTTAATGAAGAGTCTCTTTCAGTGATTTAATTTAGTAGCTGTAACTATAGCATAGACAATGTATTTCTCCTGTGGGAGATAAGTTTTGTTCAATTAAATCTATGTTGAAACAATGCCATCCATTTGAAGTTTTTATTGGGACATTTTCAGGTGGCAAGTGGGGTAATGGAAACAGATTTATCACAGCCTGTGGCTAGAGCTCTCATGGAGAGGAGCACCATTGCTCACTGCATGCCATATTTGACTTTTTGAATGAATTAGAAGGAATCTCTTAGAGTCCTGTGATGTTGCCACAACAACATCCATCATTGTAAAAGATTGTCATGGGGACAAAATAGTGAGACATTGACATGTTTGCAGGCTCCCCGATGTTTTCCTCCTGACTCAAGCTGTGTTAAGTGTGCTGTACAATGAGAAATTTAAAAACAGAATGAAAGAGAAAGGTGAACCTTATCTGTTGGTTGAGTTTTTCCTCCCCTCTCCTCTCTGACTTTTCTACTACTTTCTGTGTTTGTTATCCATTGATGCATAAAACAATACACAGGCTGAAGTGCTTTAAACGACATACATACATTCTATCAATTATCTGGAGAAAGAGTGTCACAGTCATGTATTTGCTGATGTGTGATTCAAAATTTTCCAAATCAAACTCTCAGTATGCACATGGAGTTTTTCCTTGAGTATGTCTTGAGGCTGGATGCTCTCCAGCCTCCTAGATTGTTGGTAAAATAACATTTCCTTTCAGCTATCAGAATAAGCCCTTCCTCCTTTCTGGCTGTCAATCATATGTAAGGATTTTCAGTGCTCAAGAAAGTATCTGTATTCCTAACCATGTACCCTTTCACAGACTCTCTGTGCAGAAAGGGTAGTTGTTTCTTCAACACTAGCAGAGAATTCCTTCCATGATTTCTGACTCAGAATTATCTAGTGTCTTTAAAGAGCTTATTTTAGTGGATGAGGTCATCAATAATACTTTTTTTTTTGTCAACCAATCAGCTCAAAGTCCAGCGATGTGTAGCCTTACCTATATTTGTGAAGGTCACTTGAACTTCAAGATCCAAGTCACTTAGTCACACAAGTGGTTTCCCTTCACATTTGTGGATCTACCCATGCAGAAGTAAGGATACTGTACAGGGTATGTACAAAGTAATGGGTATCTGAGTATGAGAGTTATTAGCCTCAATTTTTATTTCTTTACATCTTTCTTTACATCTTTTTCTTAGTACTAAAGTATGTTCACAAAAGCATGTAGTGCAGGGGATCCAAGATGGCAGCGGCCGACACGGACGTATTTTGATTTCGAGGTCAACAGTCACAAGGCGGCAAGTGTTCCAGGATGCTGTACAAAGGGCACGACCTCTTCTAAATCTCACTCAGCTACACAGGGACCAAGGAAGATCCCTGGGCAGGATGCCCCTTCCAACTCTCGGACACGCTAGGAAGTCTCTGGACCCAGGAATTGGCATCACCTATCCCCCAAAAGGAGAGATCCCTGGTAAGCTCCAACCTAATACCCAGCCGGGAGATTCAGAAACCACTCAGAGATAATCCCCACCCTGCTGGGCACTTCTAGGTCTCACACAGACGATCCAATTATCTAGCAAAAGGTTGCAACCCTTGGAAGTGAGCAGAGATCCACTGCAAAGTGCCTTCAGACTACAGATTGCAGTCTGTGATGTCACTGGCCAGTTTCCAAGCCGCGGGAGTAGCAAGGCTACTGGAGCTGAACTGCAGATTTACCTGCTACAGGAACCAACCCCGGGCAAACTGCGAGATATTTGAAACTGTCGTATATCGGACTTATGTACTAGCATGGGCCCTTCTGGCAGGGAGCCAGAGCTTACTTGTACACAGCTCCGCCACCTGAATTAATTAGGTCTCCACCTGGGAGGCGGGACTGAATGACTCACCTTATAGAGGTGGAGTAATACAACTCGAATCCTACACCATAGTGCCCCCTTTGGACCCAAGTCCAGAAGACAGCAAAAAAAATTCCACATGGCCAGAGGCCCCAGACAAAAAAAAAAAAAAAAAAAAAAAAAAGAACGAAATGTCTCCAACAAAAGAAAGCAACGCTATTCCGTCCAGCTCGAACCACCTCACCACAACTGAAACACATGAAAATGATGACAATTCTACAGTATGGAAAGTGATAAAGTCTCTTCAAGAAGAACTTAAAACTATGAAGGAATTCAAAGAAGCCACAATTCTACAAGTCAAAACAATGAATAACATCATTAAAGAGCTCCAAGCCAAGGTGACCCAGCTTGAACAGGAAAAGGATAAAGCAATGAAAGATCTCCAGACAAAAACAAGCAAACTGGAGAAGGAAATGTACAAAACGAACACTACCATTCAAGACATGAAAATAGAAATGGAAACAATAAAGAAAACACAGTCAGAGTTAAAAGAGGAAATGGAAAATCAAGAGAAGAGAATAGGAACTATGGATGTGAGTATGAAAAATAGAATGCAAGAGATGGAAGACAGGATCTCAGGCATGGAAGATTCGATGGAAGAAATCAGTACAACATCCAAAAAAAAAAAAAAGAGAAAGTTAAAAAATCTCTCACCCAAAACATCCAAGAAATCAAGGACTCAATGAAAAGATGGAACCTAAGAATTATAGGCATAGAGGAAAGAGAAGACTCCCGACTCCATGGTCCAGGAAATATCTTCAACAAAATCATAGAAGAAAACTTCCCAAACCTAAAGAAAGAGATGCCAGTAAAATCCAAGAGGCTTGGGGATCCAGGATGGCAGCGGCCGGCGCGGACGTATTTTAATTTCGGGGTCAACAATCACAAGGCGGCAAGTGTTCTAGGATGCTGTAAACAGGGCATGACCCCTTCTAAGTCTTACCCAGCTACACAGGGACCACGGAAGATGCCTGGGCACGATGCCCCTTCAAAATCTCGGACACGCTAGGAAGCCTCTGGACCTGGGAATTGGGATAGCCCATCCCCCTAAAAGGAGAAATCCCCGGTAAGTTCCAACCTAATACCCAGCAGGGAGATTCAGAAACCATGCAGAGATAATCCCCATCCTGATGGGCACTCCCAGGTCTCACACAGATGATCTGATCCAATTATCTAGCAAAAGGTTGCAACCCTTGGAAGTAAGCGGGGGGAGATCCCCTGCAAAGTGCCTTCAGACCACAGATCGCAGTCTGTGATGTCACTGGCCAGTTTCCAAACCGCGGGAGCAGCAAGGCTACTGCAGCTGAACTGCAGACTTACCTGCTACAGTAACCAATCCCGGGAAAACTGCAAGATATTTGAAATGGTCGTATATCGGTCTTATGTACTAGTACAGGCCCTTCTGGCGGGGAATCAGAGCTTACTTGTACACAGCTCCGCCACCTGAATTAATTAAGTCCCCACCTGGGAGGCAGGACTGAATGACTAAACTTATAGGGGTGGAGTAAGGCAACTCGAATCCTACACCACAGTGCCCCCTTTGGACCCAAGTCCAGAAGACAGCAAATTCCACATAGCCAGAGGCCAGAGGGGGAAAAAAAAAAAAAAAACAGAGCGAAATGTCTCCAACAAAAGAAAGCAACGCTATTCCGTCCAGCTCGAACCACCTCACCACAACGGACACACATGAAAATGATGACAATTCTACAGTATGGAAAGTGGTAAAGTCCCTGCAAGAAGAACTTAAAACTATGAAGGAATTCAAAGAAGCCACAATCTTACAAGTCAAAACAACGGATAACATCATTAAAGAGCTCCAAGCCAAGGTGACCCAGCTTGAAAAGGAAAAGGATAAAGCAATGAAAAATCTCCAGACAAAAACAAGCAAACTGGAGAAGGAAATGTACAAAACGAACACTACCATTCAAGACATGAAAATAGAAATGGAAACAATAAAGAAAACACAGTCAGAGTTAAAAGAGGAAATGGAGAATCAAGAGAAGAGAACAGGAACTATGGATGTGAGTATGAAAAATAGAATGCAAGAGATGGAAGACAGGATCGCAGGCATGGAAGATTCGATGGAAGAAATCAGTACAACATCCAAAGAAAATTAGAAAGCAAAAAAATATATCACCCACAACATCCAAGAAATCAAGGACTCAATGAAAAGATGGAACCTAAGAATTATAGGCATAGAGGAAAGAGAAGACTCCTGACTCCATGGTCCAGGAAATATCTTCAACAAAATCATACAAGAAAACTTCCCAAACCTAAAGAAAGAGATGCCAGTAAAAATCCAAGAGGCTTACAGAACACGAAACAGATTAGATCAGAAAAGAAACTCCTCTCGCCACATAATAATAGAAACTCCAAATGTAGAGAACAAAGAAAGGATATTAAAAGCTGTAAGAGAAAAAGGCCAAGTCACATGCAATGGCAGACCCATCAGAATCACACCAGACTTCTCCTCAGAAACTTTAAAAGCTAGAAGGGCCTGGACAGATGTCCTACAAGCCTTGAGAGAACATAGGTGCCCAGCCAGACTACTATACCCAGCACAACTCTCTATCAACATAAAAGGAGAAAACAAGATATTCCATGACAAAATCAAATTCAAACAATATCTCCTCACACACCGAGCCCTATAGAAGATCCTAGAAGGAAAATTCCAACCCAGAACATAATTACACCCAAGAAATCAGAGGAAATATAAACCTCCACAGCAACGAAACAAAAGAGAAACACAAGACAGCCAGCTATACCAAAATAATGGGAAATAACAACCCCTGGTCAGTAATATCCATCAACATCAATGGACTCAACTCGCCAATAAAAAGACACAGACTTACAGACTGGATCCGTAAACAAGACCCATCTTTTTGCTGTATACAAGAAACACACCTCACTATTGAAGATAAACACTACCTCAGAGTAAAGGGCTGGGAAAAGGTTTTCCAAGCAAATGGACCCAGGAAACAAGCTGGAGTAGCCACCCTAATATCAAACAAAATAGACTTCCAATTGAAGTTAATAAAAAAAGATAGAGAAGGGCATTACATACTCATTAAAGGAAATATCCACCAAGAGGTCATCTCAATATTGAACATCTATGCCCCAAATACAAAGGCACCTACATTTATAAAAGAAACGCTTCTAAAACTTAAATTGCACATCAATCCAAACACTTTAATAGTGGGAGACTTCAACACTTCACTCACAACGATGGACAGATGATCAAGACAGAAGCCAAACAGAAAAATATTGAGTCTACCAGAGATCATGAACCAAATGGACCTAACAGATATCTACAGAACGGACACAAAGATAGCCTCAACAGATACAAGAAAATTGAAATAACCCCTTGTATCTTATCAGACAACCATGGAATAAAGCTGGACTTCAATAGCAAAAGAATCAACAGAAAGTCTACACTCACATGGAAATTGAACAGCTCTTTACTAGAAGACCACTGGGTCAGGGAAGAAATAAAGAAGAAAATCAAAGACTTCTTAAAATCCAACGAAAATGAAGACACAACATACCCAAACCCATGGGACACAATGAAAGATGTGCTATGAGGAAAGTTCATAGCACTAAGTGCCCTCAAAAAGAAAATTGTGACAGCTCATATTAGTGAATTAACAGCTAAACTGGGTGAACTGAAAAAAAAGAAGCGAACACTCCCAAGAGGAGCAGAAGGCAAGAGATCATCAAACTTAGGACTGAAATCAACAACTTAGAAACAAAAAGAACTATACAAAGAATCAATGAAACTAAGAGTTGGTTCTTCGAGAAAATCAACAAAATAGACAGACCCTTAGCCAAATTAACTAAAAGACAGAGGGAGAAAACACAAATCAACAAAATCAGAAATGAAAAGGGAGAAATAACAACAGACATTGAGGAAATCCAGAGAATATTTGGATCCTACTTTAAAAATCTATATTCTACCAAATTTGAGAACTTAAGTGAAATGGACTATTTTCTTAATAGATTCCATGTACTGATGGTAAATCAAGATCAAATAAACAGATTAAACAGCCCTATAACCCATAAGGAAATAGAAACAGTCATTAAAAATCTCCCAACCAACAAAAGCCCAGGGCCAGATGGCTTTAGCACAGAATTCTACCGTACCTTCAAAGAGGAGCTAACACCAATACTTTTCAAACTCTTTCACCAAATAGAATCTGAAAGAACATTGCCAAACTCATTCTACGAGGCCACAATCACCCTGATTCCTAAACCAAACAAAAACCCAACAAAGAAAGAGAATTTCAGACCAATCTCCCTCATGAACATAGATGCAAAAATACTTAATAAAATACTAGCAAACCGAATTCAAGAACACATCAAAAGTATCATACACCATGATCAAGTAGGCTTCATGCCAGGGATGTAGGGATGGTTCAACATAAGAAAGTCTGTCAACGTCATTCACCACATAAACAAGATGAAAGAAAAAAAAAAACACATGATAATCACGCTAGATACAGAAAAAGCATTTGACAAAATCCAACACCCCTTCATGCCAAAAGTTATGGAGAGAACGGGCATACAAGGACTGTACCTAGAAATAATAAAGGCAAAATACAGCAGGCCGGTGGCCAACATCAAAATAAATGGAGAAAACGTGAAGCATTTCCTCTAAACTCAGGGACAAGACAAGGATGTCCACTTTCACCATATCTCTTCAATATAGTACTTGAAGTTCTTGCTAGAGCAATAGGACAACTAAAGGACATCAAGGGGATAAACATCGGAAACGAAGAAGTCAAATTATCACTATTTGCAGATGATATGATAGTATACATAAGCGATCCCAAAAATTCCACCAGAGAACTCTTACAGCTGATAAACACCTTCGGCAAAGTGGCTGGATACAAAATTAATTCAAAAAAATCAGAAGCCCTTCTTTATACAACAAACAAATGGGCTGAGAAAGAAATAAGGGAAACAACCCCCTTCACAAAGCCACAAACAACATAAAATACCTGGGGGTAACTCTAACCAAGCAAGTAAAGGACCTATACAACAAGAACTTCAAGCCCTTGAAGAAAGAAATGGAAGAGGCCTTTAGAAATGGAAAGATCTCCCATGCTCATGGATAGGTAGGATCAACATAATAAAAATGGCCATCCTACCAAAAGCAATATATAGATTCAATGCAATTCCTATCAAAATACCAACACAATTTTTTATAGACTTGGAAAGAGCTATTCTCAATTTCATATGAAACAACAAAAAGTCCAGAAGAACTAAATCAATCCTGTACAATAAAAAAACATTTGGAGGTATCACCATCTCAGATTTCAAGCTGTCCTACAGAGCAATAGTTGTAAAAACAGCATGGTATTGGTATAGAAACAGAACAAATGTTCAATGGAATCGAATAGAAGATCCAGAAATAGACCCACACACTTATGGCCACCTAATTTTTGACAAAGAGGCCAAAACAGCACAATGGAAGAAGGACAGCATCTTCAACAAATGGTGCTGGTCCAACTGGATGTCCACTTGTAAAAGAATGAAATTAGACCCATACTTATCACCTTGTATAAAACTTAATCCAAGTGGATCAAAGACCTTAACATAAGGCCGGCCACACTAAATCTACTAGAAGAAAAATTGGGAGAAACCCTCGAACTAATTGGCACAGGCGACAACTTCCTGAACAGAACACCAACAGCTCAGGACTTGAGATCAACAATCAATAAATGGGACCTCATGAAACTGAAAAGCTTCTGTAAGGCAAAGGACACTGTCATTCAAACAAAACAGCAGCCTACAGACTGGGAGAAAATCTTCACCAACCCCACATCTGACAGAGGGCTCATATCCAAAATCTACAAAGAACTCAAGAAATTAAATGCCAAGATACC
>CAJQZJ010034157.1:4740100-4803609 GCA_907164525.1 Lophiomys imhausi | reverse complement strand
GGTATCTTGGCATTTAATTTCTTGAGTTCTTTGTAGATTTTGGATATTAGCCCTCGGTCAGATGTTGGGTTGGTGAAGATTTTCTCCGCATCTGTAGGCTGCCATTTTGTTCGAATGACAGTGTCCTTTGCCTTACAGAAGCTTTTCAGTTTCATGAGGTCCCATTTATTGATTGTTGATCTCAAGTCCTGAGCTGTTGGTGTTCTGTTCAGGAAGTTGTCGCCTGTGCCAATTAGTTCGAGGGTTTCTCCCACTTTTTCTTCTAGTAGATTTAGTGTGACCACCTTATGTTAAGGTCTTTGATTCACTTGGACTTAAGTTTTGTACAAGGTGATAAGTATGGGTCTAACTTCATTCTTTTACATGTGTACATCCAGTTGGACAAGCACCATTTGTTGACGATGCTGTCCTTCTTCCATTGTGCCATTTTGGCTTCTTTGTCAAAAATTAGGTGGCCATAAGTGTGTGGGTCTATTTCTGGATCTTCAATTCGATTCCATTGATCTACTGTTCTGTTTCTATACCAATACCATGCTGTTTTTACAAATATTGCTCTGGAGTACAGCTTGAAATCTGGGATGGTAATACCTCCAGATGTTTTTTTATTGTACAGGATTGATTTAGCTATTCTGGGCTTTTTGTTGTTTCACATGAAATTGAGACTAGCTCTTTCCAAGTCTATAAAAAATTGTGTTGGTATTTTGATAGGAATTGCATTGAATCTACATATTGCTTTTGGTAGGATGGCCATTTTTATTATGTTGATCCTACCTATCCATGAGCATGGGAGATCTTTCCATCTTCTAAAGGCCTCTTCCATTTCTTTCTTCAAGGGCTTGAAGTTCTTGTTGTACAGGTCCTTTACTTGCTTGGTTAGAGTTACCCCCAGGTATTTTATGTTGTTTGTGGCTATTGTGAAGGGTGTTGTTTCCCTTATTTCATTCTCAGCCCATTTGTTTGTTGTATAAAGAAGGGCTTCTGATTTTTTTGAATTAATTTTGTATCCAGCCACTTTGCTGAAGGTGTTTATCAGCTGTAAGAGTTCTCTGGTGGAATTTTTGGGGTCGCTTATGTACACTATCATATCATCTGCAAATAGGGTTAATTTGACTTCTTCGTTTCCAATGTTTATCCCCTTGATGTCCTTTAGTTGTCTTATTGCTCTAGCAAGAACATCAAGTACTATATTGAAGAGATATGGTGAAAAGAGGACATTCTTGTCTTGTACCTGAGTTTAGAGGAAATGCTTCAAGTTTCTCTCCATTTATTTTGATGTTGGCCACTGGCCTGCTGTATTTTGCCTTTATTATTTCTAGGTATGGCCCTCGTATGCCCGTTCTCTCCAGAACTTTTAGCATGAAGGGGTGTTGGATTTTGTCAAATGCTTTTTCTGCATCTAGCGAGATTATCATGTGGATTTTTTCTTTCATCTTGTTTATATGGTGAAGGACGTTGATAGATTTTCGTATGTTGAACAATCCCTGCATCCCTGGGATGAAGCCTACTTGATCATGGTGCATGATATTTTTGATGTGTTCTTGAATTCGGTTTGCTAGTATATTACTAAATATTTTTGCATCTATGTTCATGAGGGAGATTGGTCTGAAGTTCTCTTTCTTTGTTGGGTCTTTGTGTGGTTTAGGAATCAGGGTCATTGTGGCCTTGCAGAATCAGTTTGCCAATGTTTTTTCAGATTCTATTTGGTGAAAGAGTTGAAAAGTATTGGTGTTAGCTCCTCTTTGAAGGTCCGGTAGAATTCTGTGCTAAAGCCATCTGGCCCTGGGCTTTTTTTGGTTGGGAGATTTTTAATGACTTTCTATTTCCTTAGCAGTTATAGGGTTTTTTAATCTGTTTATCTGATCTTGATTTAGCTTTGGTAGGTGGAATCTATCAAGAAAATTGTCCATTTCACTTAAGTTTTCAAATTTGGTGGAGATTTTTAAACTAGGATCCAAATATTCTCTGGATTTCCTCAATGTCTGTTGTTATTTCTCCCTTTTCATTTCTGATTTTGTTGATTTGTGTTTTCTCCCTCTGTCTTTTAGTTAATTTGGCTAAGGGTCTGTCTATTTTGTTGATTTTCTCAAAGAACCAACTCTTGGTTTCATTGAATCTTTGTATAGTTCTTTTTGATTCTAAGTTGTTGATTTCAGCCCTAAGTTTGATGATCTCCTGCCTTCTGCTCCTCTTGGGAGTGTTTGCTTCTTTTTTTTCCAATTCACCCAGTTTAGCTGTTAATACGCTAATATGAGCTGTCACAATCTTCTTTTTGAAGGCACTTAGTGCTATGAACTTTCCTCGTAGCACAGCTTTCATTGTGTCCCATAGGTTTGGGTATGTTGTGTCTTCATTTTCGTTGGATTTTAAGAAGTCTTTGATTTCCTTCTTTATTTCTTCCCTGACCCAGTGGTCCTCTAGAAAGTGTTGTTCAATTTCCAAGTGAGTGTAGACTTTCTGTTGATTCTTTTGCTATTGATGTCCAGCTTTATTCCATGGTGGTCTGACAAGATACAAGGGGTTATTTCAATTTTCTTGTATCTGTTGAGGCTATCTTTGTGTCCAACTATATGGTCTATTTTGGAGAAGGTTCCGTGAGGTGCTGAGAAGAAGGTGTATTCTTTTGTGTTTGGGTGAAACGCCCTGTAGATATCTGTTAGGTCCATTTGGTTCATGATCTCTGTTAGACTCATTATTTCACTGTTGGGCTTCTGTTTTGATGATCTGTCCATCATTGTGAGTGAGGTGTTGAAGTCTCCCAATATTAAAGTGTTTGGATCGATGTGCGATTTAAGTTTTCGAAGCGTTTCTTTTATAAATTTAGGTGCCTTTGTATTTGGGGCATAAATGTTCAATATTGAGATGACCTCCTGGTGGATATTTCCTTTAATGAGTATGTAATGTCCTTCTCTATTTTTTTTTATTAACTTCAATTGGAAGTCTAATTTGTTTGATATTAGGGTGGCTACTCCAGCTTGTTTCCTGGGTCCATTTGCTTGGAAGACCTTTTCCCAGCCCTTTACTCTGAGGTAGTGTTTATCTTCAATAGTTAGATGTGTTTCTTGTATACAGCAAAAAGATGGGTCTTGTTTACGGATCCAGTCTGTAAGTCTGTGTCTTTTTATTGGTGAGTTGAGTCCATTGATGTTGATGGATATTAATGACCAGGGGTTTTTATTTCCCATTATTTTGGTATAGCTGGCTGTCTTGTGTTTCTCTTTTGTTTAGTTGCTGTGGAGGTTTCTATTTCCTATGTTTTCTTGTGTGTAGTTATCTTCTCTGTGTTGGAATTTTCCTTCTAGGATCTTCTGTAGGGCTGGGTTTGTGAGGAGATATTGTTTGAAAATGATTTTGTCATGGAATATCTTGCTTTCTCCTTCTATGTTGATAGAGAATTTTGCTGGGTATAGTAGTCTGGCTGGGCACCTGTGTTCTCTCAGGGCTTGTAGGACATCCCTCAAAGCCCTTCTAGCTTTTAATGTTTCTGAGGAGAAGTCAGGTGTGATTCTGATGGGTCTGCCATTGTATGTGACTTGGCCTTTTTCTCTTACAACTTTTAATATCCTTTCTTTGTTTTCTACATTTGGAGTTTCTATTATTATGTGGCGAGAGGAGTTTCTTTTCTGATCTAATCTGTTTCGTGTTCTGTAAGCCTGTTGGATTTTTACTGGCATCTCTTTCTTTAGGTTTGGGAAGTTTTCTTGTATGATTTTGTTGAAGATATTTCCTGGACCATGGAGTCGGGAGTCTTCTCTTTCCTCTATACCTATAATTCTTAGGTTCCGTCTTTTCATTGAGTCCTTGATTTCTTGGATGTTGTGCGTGAGAGATTTTTTAGCCTTCTCCTTTTCTTTGGATGTTGTACTGATTTCTTCCATTGAATCTTCAATGCCTGAGATCCTGTCTTCCATCTCTTGCATTCCATTTTTCATACTCACATCCGTAGTTCCTGTTCTCTTCTCTTAATTCTCCATTTCCTCTTTTAACTCTGACTGTGTTTTCTTTATTGTTTCCATTTATATTTTCATGTCTTGAATGGTATTGTTCATTTTGTACATTTCCTTCTCCAGTTTGTTTGTTTCTGTCTGGAGATCTTTCATTGCTTTATCCTTTTCCTCTTCAAGCTGGGTCACCTTGCCTTGGAGCTCTTTAATGATGTTATTCATTGTTTTGACTTGTAGAATTGTGGCTTCTTTGAATTCCTTCATAGTTTTAAGTTCTTCTTGAAGGGACTTTATCACTTTCCATAATGTAGAATTGTCATCGTTTTCATGTGTTTCAGTTGTGGTGAGGTGGTTCCGGCTGGATGGAATAGCGTTGCTTTCTTTTGTTGGAGACATTTCGCTCTGTTTTTTTTTTTTTTTCTTTTGTCTCGGGCTTGTTGCCATGTGGATTTTTTTTTTTTTGCTGTCTTCTGGACTTGGGTCCAAAGGGGGCACTGTGGTGTAGGAGTTGCCTTACTCCACCCCTATAAGGTGAGTCATTCAGTCCCGCCTCCCAGATGGGGACCTAATTAATTCAGGTAGCGGAGCTGTGCACAAGTAAGCTCTGATTTCCTGCCGGAAGGGCCCTTACTAGTACAAAAGTTCGATATAGGACAGTTTCAAATATCTCACAGTTTGCCCGGGGTTGGTTCCTGTAGGGGGTAAATCTGCAGTTCAGCTCCAATAGCCTTGCTCCTCCCGATGCTTGGAAGCTGGCCAGTGATGTCACAAACTGGGATCTGAAAGGGCTTTGCAGAGGAGCTACTTCACTTCCAAGGGTCGCAACCTTTCCCAGATAATTGAATCATCTGTGTGAGACCTTGGAGTGCCCAGCAGGGTGGGGATTATCTCTGTGTGGTTTCTGAATCTGCCAGCTGGGTATTAGGTTGGAACTTACCGGGGATTTCTCCTTTTGGGGGGATGGGTTATTCCAATTCCTGGGTCCACAGGCTTCCTAGCGTGTCCGAGAGTTGGAAGGGGCATCCTGCCCAGGCATCTTCCATGGTCCCTGTGTAGCTGGGTGAGATTTAGAAGGGGTTGTGCCTTTTGTACAGCATCCTGCAATACTTGCCGCCGTGTGACTGTTGACCCCAAAATCAAAATACGTCCGAGGCGGCCGCTGCCATCTTGGATCCCCCCACTATGACTTTATGTGAGCAGTTAGCTTGCTGTGTCTTGTCAGCATGGCTTTCTGAAATTCACCTGCCACCTCTGGCTCTTCCATGAATATCCCTACCTGGAGAAGAAGACTATGTTATAGATGTCTCATTTAGAGCTGAGCTCTCTGTAGTCTCTTGTTCTCTGAAGAGAAAGATTTGTCAGAATGAGTCAGAGATAGGATACACCCAACTGTCAGAACAGACAGGAAAGAGAATTACTTAAGAGCAGTGCAGAGAGGGAGAGCAGGAGAGTTCATGGAGAAAGTACAGTAGAGTTTGAGAGTACAGTAGAGTTTGATGCAGTTCAGTTGAGTGTAGTTGAGTTCATGGAGTTCAGAGGCAGTTTTTACAAGCAGAACAATTCAGTGAGAAATGGAGAGTTTGAATCAATCAGCTTGGAGAGGAAATTTTAACCAGAACAACTGAGTTGAGCCAGCCAGGCAGAGTTGAGAAAGAGCTAGGAAGGGTGAGCTTATTCAACAGTAAGTCTCGGAGGCTGAAAACATTCTAGGCCTAGTTTAGTAGATGGGGGATGGAAGCTGAAGCCTTCAAGGTCTGTGCTTGCAAATTTTGGATTGTATGGAGGCTAGAAGCTACCAAACCTAGGCCTAGGGATAGTAATATAGAAACACTCTGGGCTCAATCCAAGCCATGTGTTGGCAAAGCTTGTGTAAGACTCTCATCTCCTCCCATTATTTGAGGAAATAAAAACAATTACACTAAATCAACAAACTTTTATTGAATATACTTTAAGTTCCAGGGAATTAATTATATTGTAGAGATGATTAGGATGGGGCCCAACTTAGACAATGTCCCATGCGCTTTCTTTCTTTTTTTTTAAACGCTCATTTATTAATTTAAGTTACATCTCCATCACACCCCTCCATCCTCCATCCACCCTTCTTGATCCCACCCTCTCACCCTCTACTCCCTCTCCCATCTATCCTACTCCTCCAGTGTGGGGTGCCTCCACATATCAGCACCCCCTCAGTTCATCAGACACATAAGGGCTAAGAGCTTCCTCTTACGCTGGGGGCCTACATGTCAGTTCCACTAGAGTAAAGTGTCCCCCTAACAGGTAATAAAGATCATGTTTCTGTTCCTCTAGGTCTATTGATGGTAGGATATTTGTCCATTTGTCCTGTACTATATGGCTAAAATCCAGTTACAAGTGAATACATCCCATGTGTATCTTTCTGAGTCTGGGTTAGCTCACTCAGGATGAGCTCTTCTAGTTCTATCTCTTTGGTTGCAAATTGCCTAATTTCCTTGTTTCTGATAGCTGAGTAGTATTCCATTGTGAAAAGGTACCACTTTTTTTTTTTTTGCCATTGAAGGACATCTGAGTTGTTTCTAGTTTCTAGCTATTACAAATAAAGCTTCTATGAACATAGTTGAGGAGATGTCATTGTGATTTGGTGAATAATCTTTTGGATATATGCCCAGGAGTGGTATGGCTGGGTCTTGAACTTCAAACTTTCATAGTTGATGCTTTACTTACTTCAGATTATGCCTATAGAGCTGTGGCTGCTCCTTGCCTGGATCCTTGCCACAAAGTCATCTCATTTCTTAGTGTCCCTGCAGAGCTCTAGAGGATTTTATCTTTTCACATGGTGCCATTTAACACGTAGTATGGTACTACAGTTACAAGTACAACAAGAAAATACACCAATAGATTTATTCAACCGAAATATATCTTCGTTTCTCTAACCATTACCAGATCTTTTCTAAATACTAAAATTTGAAGGTACAACTGTGATTTCTAAGGGGTGATACACATTGTCAATGGAGTCAGCAGCAGCTTCACCACCGTAATTAGCAGAGAATGAAATGCAATATACCACTGTCAGCACTCAGTAATGGTGGGTGACAAGGCTTTTCTATTTTCCAAAGGAGTAAATACTTGACATGTGTTCTCTAAATAGTATCCAGGTTAGAAGGTATGTGTGTGTGTCTGGGGGGCGTTATTGGAAAATACAAACCTCTTTATTTAAAATGGACCTCACTAAGGCCACATAGGGATTTTCTTCTTATCTGACTAACAAATCTTTGTTACTTGTTTTAGGAGAAAAATATATTTTTACCCAGTTTCTGATTTTGTTACAAACATGGGACTCAGGATATCGGGTTGTGAAATTCATGTGTCCTAAAACTTGTTGCAGAACACATAACCCAAAGAAAAAGCTTATACATTGTGAGTAAAGCTTCAGTTTTGAGACAGTATTCCTGGGCTGACATGAAAACAAAAAGTTTACTAATTCCAGATAAGGAACCAATGACAGACCAAAGTACAGAGACCACCAAAACCCAACTTGGAGAGTCAATGAATTTTATTGGGGTTATGTGCAGGATTATGGGTGAGAGGTTACTTAAAAGCAGAAGAGCCACAAAGAAAATGGCATCACCAAAAGTCGTGCGTCACAGCTAGCATGAATAATATAAAGCTGGAAAACTGGATCCTAATGCTCAACCTGGAGGTAGTTCAGTAGTTTGAAGATATCCTCTACTAGTATTTCCGTTGGTCTGATTCTCTTCTAGGGAGTTTACTGGGTATTTAATTTTTCCAGGAATCTCAGCTGGCCTGACCCTTTTCTAGGAGGCCCTGATCATCTGAGAGTGTCTCTCAGCAGTTCTTAATGCATATATATGCTTCATAAGGGAAGGGGACTATTGAATCTGGTCAATTTCAGGGACTTCCTGATGAGATGTTTGCTTCCTGATCCTAATGAGCTTTCCTACAAGATAGAATTGTTTCACCTATCATTAGAACATTCTATTGCTTATCTCTTTTAACATCTGTGTCTTAAGGAGCTTCCATCCCAGGATGGAATGTTTTAATTTCAGGGAAATGACTACATAGTAGATCCTACTATGAAGGGAAAAAACAAACAAACAAACAAGTGCTATGTTTATTATATACATATACTGTGACATACAATTTAACTAAATGGTTGTAACTTAGAAACTGTCTTCATCAACAACCATTATTTATATAACTAAATTAATTTGAAAATATGATTTTTGTTTATGAACTTTACATATTTACCAGTATGTAACAACAGAGATGATCAAAATAGAACAATGATAAATATCCTTTAATGTAGAATTTCTTTGTCATTTCTTATGATATCTAAGTTCAACAACTTCATTGTACAGATAAGAAAGCAGAGACCCTATTTTATTTTCCTTCTCTGTGTGATTCAAGCGTCCTTCCTTGGGCCATACTTGTTACTTAACTTTTTTGAGTCTGTGAATTGTAGCATGGTTATCTGCCGGGGTCCAGCCCCAGGAGTGGACAGGTCCTGGTGCAGGGTTGGTGCAAGGGCTGTAACGGAAGAATCAGACATGGAGCGCCCTGCAGTTTTGTTTCATGAGCTATGGGACAGGGAGGAAGCACATCTCAGTATGACTTGACCTACTCTGCAACCTGTGTCACTTAGAGGTTTTAATACATGAAATCATTTTGTTAAGAACCTTAATCATTGATTACATAATTTTTTAGAGCATAATCTTCCTTAGTTTCATAAGTATATAAAAGAAACAATGGAAGCAAACAGAAAATTTCATGAGAACTAAAAATTAACTGATGATAATAAAAATTGTGATAAAATCAGTTTTCATTTAACTCAATGTCCTTTTCCCTTAACACTGGTATCGTACAACCTTGCGGTTAAAGAAATGCTAAACAGGATGTAAATTTTACTAAGTTAGTAGATCAGAGGTTATTTCATACTGCCTGTTATACTAAGCTTATCCTATATTATTTTATTAACCTGAATATTTAATCTTTCCACAGAAATCTAGTCTCTCAGTTCTTTAATTCTCCCACTTTCTCCTCTAATTTCTTTTTTATATTTGATATAAGACCACCATCATTTCCTTTGTCTTTTAAAGTATTGTGTAGCCTTTTTGGAAGCACACAAACATTGTATAAACAAGGGGAATCGTCTTTATTTTTCTACAATATCAGAAAATTCATGATCTGACCAGCTTGTTCAGGAAACCAGGCAGTTCCCTGAGCCAAAATGTTTCTCTGTGACTTTGTCATAAACACTTGTTTCAATATGATGCTGGTCCGTATTATAATCACGTATTGTAGGAGAACATCAGGATTCCTAAAACTGTTTGCTCTGCCTTCAGGAAGGTACCAAGCTTGTCATTAAATATATAGTCAAAATATTTTCCTGTCCATACTAGTTCTGTGTTTCAGAAGCTGGGCATGCATAGGAAGAGTAATATGAAAATCTAATGATTTAGTTATGGTTTGTCAGCTTCTAGATTTCCCTAAGTTTTTCTTCTTAAATAAATAGTTTTTCCAAGATACTGTATTTTCATGTTTACTAATACTACTTAAGTAATAAGTTCTATAGAAAACTCAATTTTATTGCATAGCTGATTCTCCCAGGGAGCTGCCATTAGTTTTATTCTTATTGATACCAGATTTTATAAGAATGGTTACATTGTCTCAGCCCTAGCCTTCAGTGAGGGGTCCTTAACAGTATGGAATTCAAATATTAAAGATGCCAGAAACACAAGCAAAAGTTGGTAGTATATTTCCACCAAGGACAGTGAAGGATCAGTCCAAGGTGTCTGAGCACTGGAACTTTATCAAACAGTGCCTGAAGGAGGCTTGGGATCACCAGTTGTCCTGTACTTTATGGCTAATATCCACTTATAAGTGAGTATATATTGTGTGTGTCTTATTTAGCTATTAAAAGCAATGACATGACATTTGCAGCCACATGGATGAAACTAGAAAAGATCATCCTGAGTGAGGTATCCTAGAACAGAAAGACACACATTCCATTGTGTAAATGTACCACATATTCTTTATCTATTCTTCAGTTGAGGGACATTTGGTTTTTTTCTAGTTTCTGGCTAATAAAACTGCTATGAATATAATAGAGCAAGTGTCCTTGTGGTATGGTGGAGCTTCTTTTGGGTATATGCCAGGAGTGGTGCAGCTGGATGGAACTATTATCAATTTTCTGAGAAGTCACCAAATTGATTTCACTCAATTTGTACAAGTTTGAACTCCCACCAGCAATGGAGAAGAATTCCCTTTGCTCCATATCCTTGCCATCATAAGCTATAGCCTTTTGATCTTAGCCATTCTTATGGGTATAAGATGGAATCTCAGATTTACTTTGATTTGCATTTCCCTGATGACTAAGAAAGTTGAACATTTCTTTAAGTGTTTTTTGATCATTAAAGATTCCTCTTTTGAGAATTCTCTGTTTAGCTCTGTACCCCTGATATCCATGGGTGGTCTCCCCTTCTCTGAGGAGAAAGAGAGGGGACTTAGGGGGAGGGCAGGGGAAGCAAAAGGACTTGGAAGAGAGGAGAGAGGGGAAGCTCTGATTGGGATGTAAAGTAAATAAATAAATTAACCAATGAAAATATAGTGAAATGAGTGTATACTATTAGTAAAGTGTACAGATGGATGAAGGATGGTAAAAGATGGAAGCACTAGTATGAAACATGTTGAGAAATGGATAGAGTTCATACGAGATTGCTGATTCAAACATTCCTAATTTCCATCATGGGAACTGTGATTTCCCATGAAGTGACTCTTTGGAGCCTTAGAAGACCACAGACCATAAGAAATGTCCCAACACCACAACACTGTGGTTTGTACTTCATCTGAGCTTTAGGAGTTCCAGGGATGATGTTGATTACAACCTATTAAAAAGTTGGTGACTATGTTTCTAAGACCCAAGTATCTTTTTAAAAAAGTGTAAATTTCTAGACCTATATGAAATTAGAAAAATATACAAAGACGGAGTAGAGAAAATTTGATAAAGAGCGAATTAGATTAAAATTTTCATTGGTGTCCCAGTTAAATAAAAATAAGTAAAACATTTACTGAATTCTACTTCTAGAATCTGGTTCCTCACATTACACACATGTCCTTTATTCTTCAGAAAAACTTAGTGCCTATTTTGTTTGAGGATTTACCTTGATAGTCAACAATATCATAGCATCTAAAAAAAAACAGCAGTTAGGAATTTGTGGCTTTGTGCAGAGGAATGATACAGTATGAACTTAGCCTTAAATAAAAATGTGCACTTAGGCAAAGCAAGCTTTCAGTAAAAGGGTCTGGAAAGTCATTGGAATGCTCTCAAGATGTTCCTTTTGTAGTGTGCAATGGGATGCATGTTTTCTTCAGATGGAACCATTAGCTGTTTGGCAGAATAGCTTTAGAACAGGGAGACACAAAGAGAATGTCAGGAAGAGTGTACTTTCTTTATTGGCTACCTGTCTTTTAAAACTACTTATCAAATGATTGATTGATTTGGAATAGGATCTTGCTCTGTAGCCCTGTTTGGCCCTGAACTCAGAGAAATCTTCTTGCTTCAACTTCCCAATTGGTACGATTTCAGATATCAACCACCACACCTATCTTCAGCAAGGATTTCTATTACTCTATTGTCCATTTAAGAGCTTCCTAAAGTGTAACTAGTTTAAGTGGCAGAGAACTGAGAGAGACATAGAGGGTTGCTATCATGAACATTTTGCAAATGATCAGGGAAATATGACTCCAACAAAACTCAGCCATACTAATACAGCAAGCCCTGACCATCCCACCATGGTTGAAATACAAGAAAATGATGACAAATCTATACTTAAGAAAATGATAGAGGCCTTAAAAGAAGAAAATAAATCCCTTTAAGAATCTCAAGAAGCCACAATCCTATAGATGAAAGCAATGGAGAATTCCTTTAAAGAATCACAAGGAAGTTTCCTCATCTATGTCATAGCAGCCTTATTTGAAATAGCTAGAAACTGGAAACAACCCAGATGTCCCTCAACCAAAGAATGGGTTAAAAAAATGTGGTACATCTACACAATGGAATATTATTCAGCTGTCAGAAACAATGAAATTATGAAATTTGCAGCCAAATGGATGGAACTACAGAAGCTCATCCTGAATGAGCTAACCCAGACTCAGAAGGATACACATGGCATCTATTCACTTATAGTCGGATTTTAGCTATATAGTATAGGATATCTATACTACAACCAATGCACCAAAGGAAACATGGACATAGACTTTGTTGTTGTTGTTGTTGTTGTTTTTGCTTTGTTTTCTCTCCCTGTCAATGAGATACTTTTCTCTGGTGGTACTGCCTTGTAGGCCTCCAGTGTATGAGGAGGCTCTTGGCCCTCATATGACTGCTGAACTGGGGCGAGGGATTGTTATGTAGGGACACTCCACTCCAGAGGAGAGGGATGGAAGAGTTGGGGGTAGAGGGTAGGAGGGCAGGACTGGGAAGGGTAGAAAGAGGCCACTATGAGGGAGATGTAACCTGAAGCAATAAAAAATAAATTTATTTAAAAAAAAAAGAATTCCAAGTCAAACAAGAATGGGAAAGAGAGAAAGCTATGAAAGAACTTCAGGCAAAGACAACCAAATTGAAAAGAAATAAATAAAACAGTTCAAGACCTGAAATCAGAAGTGGAAAAAAATAAAGAAAACACAAGCAGAGAGAATCCTGGAGGAGGAAAACCAAGGAAAGAGAGCAGAAACTGCATACATGAATGTTACTAATAGGATACAAGAGATGGAAGACTCTATTGAAGAAACCAATAAACCAACCAAAGAGAATGAGAAATCTAAAAAGTCCTACTCATAAAATCCAAGAAATCAAGGACTCAATGAAAAGATGGAACCTAAGAATTATAGGCATAGATGAAAGAGCAGACACCAGAATCTAAGGACAAGGAAACATTATCAACAAAATCATAGAAGAAAATTTCCCAAACCTAAAGAAAGAGATACTGGTAAAAATCCAAGGGGCATAAGGAACCCCAAACAGATTGGACCAGAAAAAAAATTCCTCCTGCCACATAATAGTTGAAACTCCAAATATAGAGAACAAATAAGGATTATTAAAAGCTGTAAGAGAAAAAAGGCCAAGAGGCATCAATGGACTCAACTCACCAATAAAAAGACATGGGGTTACAGAATGGATCTGTAAACAAGACACATAATTTTGCTGCATACAAGAAACACACCTCACCAGCAAAGATAGAATCTACCTCAGAGTAAAGGGTTGGGAAAAGGTTTTCCAAGCAAATGGTCCCAGGAAGCAAGCTGGAGTAGCCATCATAATATCCAATAAAATAGACTTTCAACCGAAATTAATAAAAAAAGATAGAGGACACTACATACTTGTCAAAGGAAAAATTCATCAAGATGACATATTAATACTGAATATCTATGCCTCAAACACAAAGGCACCCACATTTGTAAAAGAGATACTAATAAAGCTTAAACCATACATTGATCCCCATGCACTAATAGTGGGAGACTTCAACACCCCACTCACACCATTGGACAGGTCATCAAGACAGAAACCAAACATAGAAATAAAGAGACTAATAGAGGTCATCAATGGATGTAACAGATATCACCCAAATTCAAAAGAATACACCTTCTTCTCAGCACTGCATGGAACCTTCTCCAAAATTGACTATATAATCGGTCACAAAGCAAGCTTCAACAGATATAAGAAAATTGAAATAACCTCTTGTATTTTACCAGACCACCATGGAATAAAGCTGGACTTCAACAACAACAGAAATACCAAAATGCCTACACATTCATGGAAATTAAAAAAAAAAACTCTCTATTCAATGACTATTAGGTCAGGGAAGAAATAAAGAAAGAAATCAAAGACTTCTTAAAACTCAATGAAAATGAAGGTACAACATACCCAAACCTATGGGAAACAATGAAAGCAATGCTATGTGGAAAGTTCATAGCAGTAAGTGCCTTGAAAAAGAAAATTGTGACAGCTCATATTAACAACTTAACAGCTGAACTGGAAGAGCTAGAAAAAAAAAAAAGAAGCAAACACTCCCAAGAGGAGCAGACGATAGGAAATCATCAAACTTAGGGCTGAAATCAAACGGAAAGAACAATATAAAGAATCAATGAAACCAAGAGTTGGTTCTTTGAGAAAATCAACAAAATAGACAAACCCCTAGCCAAACTAACTAAAAGGCAGAGGGAAAAAAAACCCAAATCAACAAAATCAGAAATGAGAAGGGAGAAATAACATAAGACATTGAGGAAATCCAAAGAATCTTTAGGTCTTACTTCAAAACCCCGTATTCCACAAAATTTGCAAATCTAAGTGAAATGGACAACCTTCTTGATAGATTCAACCACCAAAGTTGAATCAAGATTAGGTTAACTAATTAAATAGAATATAACCCCTAAGGAAATAGAAACAGTCATTAAGTCTCCCAACCAAAAATCCCAGGGCCAGATGGTTTCAGCACAGAATTCAACAAGACCTTCAAAGAGGAGCTAATACCAATACTTTTCAAACTCTTCCACAAAATAGAAGCAGAAGGAACACGGCCAAACACATTCTATGAGGCCACACTCACCTTGATTCCTAAACCACACAAAGACCCAACAAAAAAAGAGATGCTAAAATACTCAACAAAATACTTACTTGCAAACTGAATCCAAGACAACATCAAAAGTATCATACACCATGATCAAGTAATCTTCATCCCAGGTATGCAGGGCTCTTTCAACATACGATAACCCATTAATGTAATCCACCATATAAACAAGCTGAAAGAAAAAAAAAAACCACATGATCATCTCACTAGATGAAGAAAAAATATTTGACAAAATCTAACACCACTTTATGCTAAAAGTATTGGAAAGAACTGGCATACAAGGACCATACCTAGCAATATCAGAGAATATATACAGCAAACCAGTAACCAACATCAAATTAAATGGAGAGAAATGTCCCCTAAAATCAGGGACAAGGCAAGAATGCCCACTCTCCCCATACCTCTTCAATATAGTACCTGAAGTTCTAGCCAGAGCAATAGGACAACTAAAGGAGATCAAAGGGATACAAATTGGAAAGAAAGAAGTTAAAGTATCCCTATTTCCAGATGATATGATAATATACATAAGTTAGCCCAAAAATTCCACCAGAGAACTCCTATGGCTGATAGACTCTTTAACCAAAGTGGATGGATACAAAATTAGCACAAAAAAATCGGTAGCCCTTCTTTACACAAAAGATAAATCGACTGAGAAAGAAATTTGGGAAACAACACCCTTCACAATAGCCAAAAATAATATAAAATACCTGGGGGTAACTCTTACCAAGCAAGTGAAAGACCTATATGACAAGAACTTCAAATCCTTGAAGAAAGAAATTGAAGAGGATATCAGAAGATGGAAAGATCGCCCATGTTCATGGATAGGTAGGATCAACATAATAAAAATGACCATCCTACCAAAAGTAATATACAGATTCAATGCAATTCCTATCAAAATACCAAAAAAATTCTTTACAGACCTTGAAA
This sequence comes from Lophiomys imhausi, assembly GCA_907164525.1. Lineage (NCBI taxonomy): Eukaryota > Metazoa > Chordata > Mammalia > Rodentia > Muridae > Lophiomys > Lophiomys imhausi. Next base: position 4,788,119 of record CAJQZJ010034157.1, on the reverse strand, counting down.
GAATAACTCTCTACTTCATATGGAAAAACAAACAAACAAACAAACAAAAAACCCAGAAGAGCTAAATCAATCCTGCACAATAAAACATCTGGAGGCATCACCATCCCTGATTTCAAGCTATACTACAAAGCAATAGTAATAAAGACAGCATGGTATTGGTATAGAAACAGACCAGTGGATCAATGGAATCAAATTGAAGACCCAGAAATGAACCCACACACCTATGGTCACTTAATTTTTGGCAAAGAAGCCAAAACCATACAATGGAAAAAGGACAGCATCTTTAACAAATGGTGCTGGTCTAATAGGATGTAGACATGTAAAAGAATGAAATTAGACCCATACTTATCACCTTCTACAAAACTTAAGTGGATCAAAGACCTTAACATATGGCCAGACACACTAAATCTACCAGAAGAGAAAGTGGAGAAAACCCTCAAACTCATTGGCACAGTTGACAACTTCTTGAACAGAACACCAACAGCTCAGGACCTATGACCAACAATCAATAAACAGGACCTCATGAAACTTAAAAGCTTCTGTAAGGCAAAGGACACTGTCATCAAAACAAAGCAGGAACCTACAGATTGGGAAAAGTTCTTCACTAACGCCACATCTGACAGACGGCTAATATTCAAAATCTATAAAGAACTCAAGACATTAAAACCAAGTAACCCAATCAAAAAATGGGGAACAGATCTGAACAGAGAATTCACAAAAGAAGAATCTAAAATGGCCTAGAGACACTTGAAGAAATGCTCAACATCCTTAATCATCAGAGAAATGCAACTCAAGACAACTCTGAGATTCCATCTCACACCTGTCAGAATGGCTAAGATCAAATGGAAACTAATAGTCATGAAAACGTGTCATTTTGTTAGTTACTATGACAGTCTATCACAGTTATTTTCTAAGCTACTCAGAAATCAAGTTGCTAAGAGACAAGCAATATTTGCTTATCTAAATATAAGAGATCGATAGGGCATCTTCAAAAACCTCAAGAGATCTGCAGAGTATGGCATTCAAAAATGTTTTCTTAACTTAAGATTTTTGATATCGAGACTTGTCAGCTCCTGACAGCACCCCCTATTCTACTCCAAGTAGAAGATGAGCATCGAAGAATCTCCAGTGGGAGATGATTGAATTGGTGGTAAGCCTTTCTCTTGGCAAGAAAAACCCCTTGCTTCAACTGTAGACAGACTTCTGTCCAAAAAGGACAAAACTTGGAAGCAGATAAGTCGACAGCCTAGCTCTGCCAAGACAGGGTAGGTAAGTCCTTCATAATTCCTGCTCTACAATCAATGTCTGTCATAGAAACGGGGCCAAATGGCTGAAGATTGATGCTGTAATGTATGGAGAGAAAATGGGAACTGTCCAGGTAGCCACTGGTATGTTATTTCTTAGTTTTGGAAGCTGCAGGCCCTGTACTTCCTATATAATCAGATATATTTATCCCTCTCAGGTCTCTGAGGTGGTTGAAGAATAGATAGCTAGAGTCTCATAGTTAAATTTTGAGTTGTTTAGGAATCAAGAGGGTGTTCTGGATCTAAGAAGATATTTTTTAAATTATGAGGCAAGTTAATATGAAAGCTGAGATAGATATAGAACTTTAAACTCATGGAGATGGTTAGATAGTAGAATGTTAAAGTCAGGTGCCAAATACATATGGACTGGACATTGGGAATGTATGCTAAGCCATATAACTCTTATAATTGTGTCCTATTTATTTCTGTTGTTTTGTATTGTATTTATAGTTATAAGAGAAAGAACCATTTTTTGGACTGAAAGGGAGAGCTGTTGGGGGGAAAAAGAAATACCTTAAACTAAAAAAAAAAAAAGAAGGGAAGAGGATGAGGGGTTGAGGGGGAGAAAGGTGGATTGGTGAGACTGGAGGAGGGAGTAGGGAGGGGATTGTGATTGAGATGTAACTTGAAGAAATAAAAAATAAATTATTAAAAAAAAAAGATCAAAAACTCAAAAGACAGCATATGCTGGCGAGGCTGTGGACAAAGGGAAACACTCCCACATTGCTGGTGTGAGTGCAAACTTGTACAACACTGTGGAAATCAGTCTGTCAATATCTTAGAAAACTTGGAATAGCTCTACTTCAATACCCAGCCATACCACTTCTGGGCATATATCCAAAAGGTTCTTCTCCAATCCACAAGGACATCTCCTAAACTATGTTCACAGCAGCCTTATTTGTAATAGCTAGAAAGTGGAAACAACCCAGATATCCTTAAACTGAACAATGGATAAAAAAAACTGTGGTACAATTACACAATGGAATACTACTCAGCTATCAGAAACAAGGAAATCATGCAATTTGCAACCAAATGGATGGAACTAGAAAAGCTCAACCTAAACGACTAACCTAAATTAACTAATCCAGACTCAGAAAATTGGGATCTATTCACTTATAACTTGATTTTAGCCATTATAGTATAGTACAATCAATAGACCCAAAAGAGCAGCAACATGGACTTGGTTACCTGTCAGTGGGATACCCCACCCTAGTGGAACTGCCATATATGTCTCCTGTGCAAGCGGAAGCTCTTAGATCTCATGTGACTAATGAACTGAGGGGGGCTGATACACAGAGACACCCCACACTGGAGGCATGGGAGAAGTGGGTAAGGGGGTCGAGGGTGGGAGTGAGGGGCTCGGACGGGGTGGAGGGAGGAGGTGGTAATGGAGACATAAGGAAGTAATAAATAAACATTAAAAAAAAGAAGAAAAACACATTTGGGGCCAAATTACAAATATAATCTGGATTTCATTGTAAAACATGAAATAGCCATGATCTCAGTGGTATGTGAGTAAGAGTTTTTATACATTGAGCTTAAATTTGACTTGTTTTTAAAATAAAGATAATTATGTATGTGTATTGACTAATTAAATTTACTTTGACACAGCAATTAACACTCATTTAAAAATTACTCACCTTTATCATTCTCTGTCAAAAGCACCTGTTTTATTGGTAGTAATTGATTCTATTTGTACAATACACAGACATTCACCACAATAGAATGCTTTTACATTCCAAAAAAGATTGATTTGCAGTTCCTGAGTATTTGAATATTTCAAATGTTCTTACTCTCACAAATATTCAATATTGAATACTTCCAGCTGAATGTTATACCTACCACAATCCTTGTAAGAAAACTGCCCAGGCAGAGAAGGAAAGTTATATGGAAGAGTGGTGCTTACATTAAAAATGAAATTTTTATTTGTTTCCACATTCATGAATCTTTTCTGCCGTATGAGAGGTTATTATTTACATTTATGGATTAATTGTGTCCTCAGCTACAAATTCTGCACTTCATATCCATTTCTACTGTGAAGATTAGTTTCTGAGATTGAGAAATGAAATCTAAAATGTTAAAAAAAAAGAATCCAAAGACGATAACATTCTCTGCAAACACAGGCTTCTTTCCAATGCACAATATGGAAGAAAAACAGGACCTCAGTCCTTCCTGAGGGTGCAGAATTGTGCAATGACTGAGGGCCTAAACTTTTCTTCTACATTAAGGTCCTTAGAGTCAAAATCTGTGGAACTGTTCTAATAATGAACACTTTGTAGCTCTCTTCTTTACACTGAATGGCTGAGCACAACTTGATTGAAAGTTCCTCTGAGATTCTTGTAAGAAAATAGAAATATAAGTAAAAGAAAATGTAAGTTAGTGGGAAAACAGGTGATGAGGGTAGCTATGAAAGATGGGAACCTAAGAATTACACAGCTTCTGTTCAAGTTCTTCCACAATTGAGTCATTTGCCTGCTATTTTTTGATCACTATGTATTTAAGACTAGGAAATGTCAAGAAAACCCTAACAAAAACAGAAACAATATACATGTTTCCTATGTAAATTGGATTGTGCAAAGTGGAAAGTTAGCTCCCTGCAAATGTTTTCAAAATTGAAACTGTCTAATTGTCTGTAGTTTAAAAAAAGCAACAATTTACTTGTGACCCAGAATCTAACTTAGAATTTTTCCTCCTCAGAACTTCAGGAGAACGATTATTCAGCATCACTGAAAATAAGACAACAGACAGCTATATCCAGACTGCATTGACAATGCCAACAACACTTCTGATTCTCAATGCACGTGCCAACGGTTTGGTGTGATTCAGAATCCACTGATGAACATAGTTGAAGAGTTTTCTCCTGGTTTTCAATGATTAATATGTAACCCAATGCCGTGACAAAATACATATATCAAAACAATCTCATAGAATCATATAAATATCTGACTAATTGATAAACATGAAAGACAAAAATGTTCTTGGGTTTACAGGAGTACCTGGTGGAACCCATGAGTATAGAAAGAGTTTTCAAAAATGAGATACATAAAATCTAATTAATTTGGTTCCAGGAAGCAATATCTTTGAAGCCCTTTAATACAAGGTGATCCCCATCTAAGAAAATAATTGCATTTTCCTCATTAACTTTTAGAATTGTAGTATTATTTTTATATCTTAATTATTGTCAGGAGAAAGGTGAGGATTGCTGGAGAGATGTTGCTCTGAAGCACTGTCTGCTCTTCCAGAGGTTCTGAGTTCAATTTCTAGCAACCACATGGTGGCCCATAGCCATTTATAATGAGATCTGATGCCTTCTTCTGGCATATGGGCATATGTGCAGACAGAACACTGTATATATAATAAATAAATCTTTCTTTTAAGGTGATTTGAGTTTTTGATCTTAGCCATTCTGACAGGTGTGAGATGGAATCTCAGAGTCCTCTTGAGTTGCATTTCTCTGATGGTTAAGGATGCTGAACATTTCTTCAAGTGTTTCTCAGCCATTAGGGACTCCTCCTTTGTGAATTCTCTATTTAGCTCTGTTTCCCATTTTTGATTAGATTATTTGGTTCCTTGGCATTTAGTTTCTTGAGTTTTTTTTTGTAAATTTTGGATATTAGCCCTCTGTCAGATGTGGGGTTGGTGAAGATCTTTTCTCAATCTGTAGGCTGCCGTTTTGTTCGAATGACAGTGTCTTTTGCCTTACAGAAGGTTTTCAGTTTCATGAGGTCCCATTTATTGATTGTTGGTCATAGATTCTGAGCTGTTGGTGTTCTGTTCAGGAAGGTGTCACCTGTGCCAATGAGTTCCAGGGTTTTCCCCACTTTCTCTTCTAATAGATTTAGTGTGTCAGGGCTTATGTTAAGGTCTTTGATCCACTTGGACTTAAGTTTTGTGCAAGTTGATAAGTATGAGTCTAATTTCATCCTTTTACATGTGGACATCCAGTTAGACCAGCACCATTTGTTGAAGATGCTGTTCTTTTTCCATTGTATGGTTTTGGCTTCTTTGTCAAAAATTAAGTGGCTATAGGTGTGTGGGTTCATTTCTAGCTCTTCAATTCGATTCCATTGATACACAGGTCTGTTTCTATACCTGTACCATGCTGTTTTTATTACTATTGCTCTGTAGTACAGCTTGAAATCTGGGATGACGATACCCCCCCCCAATTTTTTTTGTGTGCAGGATTGATTTATCTATTCTGGGTTTTTTGTTATTCCATATGAAATTGAGAATTGCTTTTTCCAGGTCTATAAAGAATTGTGTTGGTATTTTTATAGGACTTGCATTTAATCTGTATATTGCTTTTGGCAGGATGGCCATTTTTATTATGTTGATCCTACCTACCCATGAGCATGGGAGATCTTTCCATCTTCTGATGGCCTCTTCAATTTTTTTCTTCAAGGACTTGAAGTTCTTGTCATACAGGTCTTTCACATGCTTGCCATCTCACACTTGTCAGAATAGCTAAGATCAAAATTCAAATAACAGCACATGCTGGTGAGGTTGTGGAGAAAGGGGAACACTCCTCCATTGCTGGTGGGAATACAAACTTGAACAACCACTATTGAAATCAGTCTGGCAATATCTTAGAAATCTTGGAATAGTCCTACCTCAACACCCAGCCATACAACTTCTGCATGTGCATCCAAATTATTCCTCACCAAATCACAAGGACGTTTCCTTATCTATGTTCATAGCAGACTCATTTGTAATAGATAGAACCTGGAAACAACCCAGATGTCCCTCAACCGAGGAATGGATTAAAAAACTGTGGTACATCTACACAATGGAATACTACTCAGCCATCAGAAACAACAAAATCATGTAATTTGCAGCCAAATGAATGGAACTAGAGAAGCTCATCCTGAGTGAGGTAACCCAGACTCAGAAAGATGCACATGGCACCTATTCACTTATAATCAGATTTTAGCCATATAGTACAGGATAACTATGCTACAACTAATGCACCAAAAGGAACAGGAACATAGACTTTGTTTCCTGTCACTGAGACACTTTTCCTTAGTGGTGCTGCCATGTAGGCCCCCAGGGTATGAGGAGGCTCTTGGCCCTTATATGACTGCTGAACTGGGGCCAGGGAACTGATATGTAGGGGCATTCCACTCTGGAGGAGTGGGATGGAAGGGATAGGGAGTAGAGGGTGGGAGGGCGGAACTGGGAGGGGTGGAAAGAGGTTACTGTGATGGAGATGTAACCTGAAGTAATAAATAAACATTAAAAAAAACATCTGGAGGTATCACTGTCCCATATTTCAAGCTATACTACAGAGCAATAGTAATTAAAACAGCATGGCACTGGTACAGAAACAGACCAGTTGATCAATGGAATCGAATTGAAGACCGAATCAAGAGATTGGCATTTAAATCCTGTGAATTCTCATCCTAAAATCTTTTAGTTATTAATCATATAAACATTGACTGAAGATGTGATTAGGGAACTATATTTTGAAAGCGCCACAGGTATGACAATAATTAACATTATACTATGTAACATCTTACCATTAATTTTCCATATGTGATGTATACACATTATATTGTAAATAAAGTACCTGTTTTAAATTTTAAAAAAGTTGGGAATTTTTTTCTTTACTTCCTGATGTGTAATGTTTTATCATATTTTAGTTGGCCCATAATTTCTAATATGTGTACTATCTGATGCCTTACAAAAAAAGGTGTCATGCTCCTAGTGGAGGACCATCTTTGGGCTCACCCTGCACCTGACCCAGGCTTGTCTAACACCATTTCCACATCATCCACTCCCATCTAATCACAGTGATATTCTTTCAGATTACCAGAACTCTTTCCTTCTTTAGGGCCTTTGCAAAGCATCTGTCTTCACCCTGCTGATATCTATACAGCTCTCTCTTTTCTCAGGTTAATGCTATTTCCTCAGAGAAGCCTTCTTTGATTTGCCTGCCCTTCCTGCTAAAAATGGGTTAATTTATGATAATTGCCTTTTCAGACCCTTTTTCTGTCCTTTGTAACATAGAGAAAACCTAAGTAGGTAATTTTGTATTAATATGTGTTTATTTCTAGCTTTCCAATGGGCCATAGGCTCAATTCCAGCACGATATGTAAAGTGAATGTCTCCACTGGTATATAATAAGTAATTCTTTTTATGTGCACTTGAAAATGAAAGGTATGAGAATCTATGATGAATCTTAATTATTAATTTGACTGTACTGATCAGGGTTAGCCAAGTCATTTCTGAGTGTGTCAGTATTGGTGTTGCCAAAGAAGATTGACATGTAAGGCAGTGATTAAAGTGGTGAAAGATGGCATGATGGCACCAACTGGCAGGACCAACCTTGCTGTGCCTTGACTTTCGGACATTAGATTCTAGCTTCTTCGCCCTTTCAGTGCTCTCAGAAAAGGTGAATAACAGCAACTCTGTTGGAAGTTTCCAGGCTTTTGGCACAGGACAAGACTGCATCATTGATCAGTCCTGTGTTCTGATGCTTCCAGATCCTTGAGTAGAGCAGTGATTGGCTTATCTGCTTTTCCAGTGCCCAGGAGGGTATCACTGGGTCACTCCCTCTCCTATCATGTGAGGTGTTCAAAGAAACCTCCATATATATTATATAATTGCGTATTCTAGTAAACTCTGAGGTGATAATTATATGTCAGACTCTTTCTGACATATGAATTGGAAAATAGAGGGAAATGAAGAATAAGAATAAATAACAAATGTCTTCAATTTTGACAAAAATTCTGCTGCTGATCCCTAGGACTGAAAACTAACTCTGATAAGTATTGATTTATATAAAATAAAACATTATGTTTAAACTTAGATAAAACTATCTTTTTCCTAAGCCTTGATCATACCAGTCAAATTATGAAAACATTTATAGATCGACGTACATTCATTCTGGAGTCAAATACATTCTGATGTTTATGTATTCAAACTTATACATTTGAATGTTATGAATTATTATTAATACAATTTAATGTTTTGAATTAAAGTCTTAAAGCATTAATCATGAAAATAAGAGGTAACAAAGAAGGAAGTGAGGGGCAGGGAAATAGGAGAATTTGAGGAAAAGACAACTACTGCTAGTGATATTTAAAATATCATATGGAAAATTACTTTATGAATTTACATACTACTATGGAGTTAACCTCCATAAGGGATAATGCTTCTTCCACCAGCCATAGACTACCAAATAAAAAAATAGCCATGTGTGGATACCTCTCTTCAAACGGTGGTCAACAGTCCAATAGAAACACACCCACCTCATGTAGTGAAAGGTATTGCCATTGCTCTTGCTTGCCCACCGGAACTTTATGGGTAAGACTCTGGCTGAAGACATCATACTTTTGTCAAGAGGACTTGAAGAAATCAACCTAATAATGGACACGGAAGTTTCTTCCCTGCTAGTTAGTGTTCATAGTAGCTGAAAGTGTTATTCAGGCTATTAAGTCTGTTTATTCAGAATACTCTTTGGTATTTTACACAGATGGGAACTCTGTGAGCAGCAATAAACACTGTCTTGTCCAACTATGTCTCTTGGTTCAATAGTTTCGTGAATGGTGTGAAGATAACCAATCACATTCTGATAGATTTAAGGCTCAGCCCACAGGAGGAATCTTAAACCTGGTACTGAAAATCTAGCCAAGATTAAGGGCAGCATATCGGTCCCAGGGAAAACCTACTAATATTATTTTGCTAAACAAGCATAATTGCACATCTTATCACCTGGAGCTCACTGCAGCTCTAAGTCCTCATCAGAGAGGTGTACTTTGCAGTGGTTTGTGGTTAGTGCAGAGACACATAACTGGGCAAAGCACAGAGAACAAGTGTCTGGGGATTTCTCAGCTGTAAATAGAAAATCTATATTATACTTCCTTCTCTCGAGACTCAGGGATCATCTCAGAAGAGTGGGTGGAAAGTTTGTATGAGCCAGAAGTTGTTGAGGATCAGGGTGAAGCAATGTCCTCAGAAACCAACAGTGACCTTACTCATGAGCTTCTGCAAGCTATGGTTGCCTATACAAGACACAATATGAAGCCTGCCAACATTACAGGGTGGAAGAGAGATGCAGAAACCTACCTGAGAAACTGCTGACACCAGATCTCCTCTGGGAAAGCAGGAAAGAGATTGCTGTTGTTATTGTTGTTGTTGTAATAACAAACATTTTTTTTTGTTTTTCCCCCATATTTTAGGATTTTGTTTCCTTGTATGTTGACTATGCTCTGATACATGGCCCTTTACCCATACATACAGAAGCATCACTAATTGGACTCAGTGCATTAAAAAAAAAAAAAAAAAACCTAAAAAGGACATGAACATGGGAGAAGGATGTGGGAGGATCTATGAAGAACTTGTAGGGAGAGTAGGGGATGAATGTAATAAAAATACATTGTATATATGTATGTAGGAAATAATCAAAGAATAAATGAAGAAGGAAAACACTAGGCAAATAAATGACTCCTTGGCTTCTATAAAAGTGCCAAGTCACACTTCTTGTTATGACTGTTATGTCTGTGCTGGGATACATTCAGAGTCACACTTCTTCCAGTCTAGAGCTGACTTGGTTATGATTGTTATAAAGTATCTGTGCTGGAATACATGAGGATACTGTGTTACTGAAAGAAACTTCCATTTTAATTAATCAGCAGAAATGGAAATTTAAGCTCTACCAGAATTTCCTTAATGTAAGTCTATTAATATGTACAGTGCATGAGTACATGGGGAAGTCACACCTCTTATGTTTGTGTACTTAAATTTACATATTATCCCTTTTAAAGTATGTGAGCTTCTCTAGTGATGAAGGTAAATGAGGCTTTATAATAATTAAGACAAATGTATATATATATATATATATATATTCTAGTTTGTCACCAGAATGTGGCAGTATGGAAACCCATTGTTTTCCAGTCCTGGCTCCATCTTCAATTGGAGTGAGGAGTTAAATTTGTGTATATGTGTAAACAGTAGTTTTTATATTTTAAATCTACAGTCCCTGACAGTCGTTGTCTTAAATGATTATAGATTGAAAACACCTGAGGGACATTCTGTGCCTGAGAAGATGAATTTGATTAGAAGTCTCTTGTAGCTCCTGAAATGAGATCTATTGCTATTTAGACACTGAATTCTAGAGCCTCATATTTCTAGAATGAAGAGCCAATATTTCCTATAACTATTCAGATAAGCAATAATTCCTTTTTGCTGGCTTTTTGGTTGCCTCTCTCAAGTGTCTAGTGAAGTCCATGTGTTGCAAGCCTGACTGTTAGTCTATAATTCTATTGGAAGGTGATAGCACTCTTAGGAAGAAGACCTTACTAGGTACCCAATCAATGATTATATGTTAACTATCTGGTCTCAAAAATAAGGTGAGGAGTGACTGAGTAAAATATGTGCATCCACATGTATACCTATACCTATGTACACATTCATGAGCACACACATAAACACACAAAATTTCATATGTACACATGTAATATACATGTGATTGTACAATGAGTACAAGTGATAAATTTCTAGAGTGAAGCTGAAAAATATGTCTCAAAGTTTTTCCCTAGTGTAGCATTTATCTTTATATTAGGGGACTACATGCTATTTTCATTCAAAAATAGCTTATTATTCTATATTTATTTGCTTTATAGTAGAGATATCTTCTATACTTCTATTTTTAATACTTCAGGTTAAATGTTTAATATTTATTTTTTAAAAAAGGAAAGGCTCAGTTAGAGAAAGATAGGTCAGTGGGAGCAAGTCTTTTTAAATTTTTTATTTTTTAAGTTTATTATTTCAAGTTACATCTCTATCACAGCCCTCTCCCTCCATCCCTCCAGGCCCCACCCTCTCACCTTCTCCTCCTTCTCCCACCTATCCTACTCCTCCAGTGTTGGGTAACCTATATATCAGCACCCCCCCAGTTCATCAGTGGTATGAGGGCTTAGAGCTTCCTCCTGCACTGGAGGCCTACCTGGTAGCACACCTAAGTCAAATTGTCCCATTAATAGGTAACAAAGTCTATGTTCCTGATCCTCTTGGTGTGTTGATTGTAGGATAGTTATCCTGTATTACATGGCTAAAATCTAGTTATAAGTGAATACTTGCCATGTGCATCTTTCTGGGTCTGGGTTACCTCACTCAGTATGAGCTTTACCTTTTCCATCCATTTGGCAGCAAATTGCATGATTTCCTTGTTTCTGATAGCTAAGTAGTATTCCAGTTGTATTCCATTTACATAGCACTGCCCAGTATTTTGAATAGTATTGTGTAAATGTAGCACAGTTTTTGTTTTTGTTTTTGTTTTTAATCCATTCATATGTTAAGGGACATCTGGATTGTTTCCAGTTTCTAGCAATTCCAAATAAAGTTGCTATGAACATACTTGAGGAGATGTCCTTGTGGTTTGGTGAGAAATCGTTTGGATATATACCCAGGAGTGGTACGGGTGGGTCTTGAGGTAGAACTATTCCAAGGTTTCTAAGATTTTGCCAGACTGATTTCCATAGCGGTTGAACAAGTTTGCACTCCCACCAACAATGGAAGAGTGTTCCCCTTTCTCCATAATCTCACCAGCATGTGCTGTCATTTGAGCTTTTGATCTTAGCCATTCTGATGGATGTGAGATGGAATCTCAGGGTTATCTTGAGTTGCACATCTCTGATGATTAAGGATGTTGAGCATTTCTTCAAGTGTCTCTTGGCCATTAGAGATTCCTCTTTTGTGAATTCTGGGTTTAGCTCCTTTCCCCATTTTTTGATTGGATTATTTGGTTTCTTGAATAGAGCTGGAGGCTTGCTTTCAGAGAAGATAACATACTCTTGAACTTGGTTTCTAACACTTGGGAAGAGGAAACTGAAGAGTTGGGCATAAAAGGAGAACAAGACACACTTCTATTAAGTATCAGCAGAGTTTGGTATTGATTGAGATAAAAACAGTGTATTTGTTCAGGGTTTTTTCTTTCCTGATTGTATAGTTGAAAGTAAAACTCACTTTGGCTTTTTCTTTTTTTTTTTTTTTTTGTTTATTTATTACGTCAAGTTACATCTCCATCATAGCACCTTCTTTCCAACACTCCTGGTTCCACCCTCCCACCCTCTCCTTCTTCTCCTACCCATCCCGCTCCTCCTATGTAGAGTGTCCATACCATATCAGCCCCTCTCAGTTCAACAGTCATATAAGGGCTAAGTGCTTCCTCTTGAACATGGTAACACTCCTAGGGCAAATTGTCCCATAAATAAATGTAACAAAATCTATGTTCCTGATAGTTTTGGTGTGTTGGTTGTTGGAGAGTTATCCTATATTATATGGCTAAAATCCAATTATAAGTGAGTAGATGCCATGTGCACATTTCTGAGTCTGGGTTAGCTCACTCAGGATGAGCTTTCCTAGTTCCATTCATTTAGCTGTGGATTGCATGATTTCCTTGTTTTTGATAGCTGAATAGTATTCTATTGTGTAGTTGTAAAACAAATTTTTTTATCCACTCATCAGTTGGGGGACATCTGGGTTGTTTCCAGTTTCTACCTGTTATAAATAAGGCTGCTATGAACATAGATGAGGATATGTCCTTGTGGTTTGGTGAGGAATGGCATGAGTGCATACCCAGAAGTGGTATGGCTGGGACTTGAGATAGGGCTATTCCAAGTTTTCTAAGATATCACCACACTGATTTTCATAGTGGTTGTACAGGTTTGCACTCCCACCAGCAATGGAGAAGTGTTTGCCTTTCCTCACAACCTGGCCAGCATGTGCTGTCATTTGAATTTTTGATCTTAGCCATTCTGAAAGGTGTGAGATGGAAGCTCAGAGTCATCTTGAGTTGTATTTCTCTGATGATTAAGGATTTGAACATTTCTTCAAATGTCTCACTGCCAATAGAGATTCCTCCTTTGTGAATTCTTGGTAAAGCTCTGTTTCCCATTTTTCATTGGATTATTTGGTTTCTTGGTGTTTAATTTCTTGAGTTCTTTATAAATTATGGATATTAGCCCTCTGTCAGAAGTGGGTTTGGTAAAGATTTTCCCCAATTTTGTAGGTTGCTGTTGTGTTCGAATGACAGTGTCCTTTGCCTTATAGAAGCTTTTCAGTTTCATGAGGTCCCATTTATTGATTATTGGTCTTAGAGCCAGAGCCATTGGTGTTCTGTTCAGGAAGTTGTCACCTGTGCCAATAAGTTTGAGGCTTTTCCCCACTTTCTGTTCTATTAGATTTAGTGTGTCGGGCTTTATGTTAAGATCTTTGATCCACTTGGACTTAAGTTTTGTGCAAGGTGATAAGTATGGATCTAATTTTATTCTTTTACATGTCAACATCCAGTTAGATCAGCACCATTTATTGAAGATGATGTCTTTTTTCCAATGTAAGGTTTTGGATTCTTTGTCAAATATTAAGTGACCATAGGTGTGTGGGTTCTTTTCTGGGTCTTCAATTTGATTCCATTGATCCACCTGTATGTTTATATAGCAGTACCATGCTGTTTTTATTACTATTGCTCTGTAGTACAGCTTGAAACCTGGGATGGTGATGCCTCCAGATATTTTTTTATTGTACTGGATTGATTTAGCCATTCTGGGTTTTGTGTTATTCCATATGAAATTGAGAATTGCTTTTTTCAGGTCTATAAAGAATTGTGGTGGTATTTTGATAGGAATTGCATTGAATCTGTATATTGCTTTTGGCAGGATGGCCATTTTTATTATGTTGATCCTACCTATCTATGAACATGGGAGATCTTTCCATCTTCTAAGGGACTCTTCAATTTCTTTTTTCAAGGACTTGAAGTTCTAGTCATACATGTCTTTCACTTGCTTTGTTAGAGTTGCACCCAGGTATTTTATATTGTTTGTAGCTATTGTGAAGGCTATTGTATTGTTCCCCTAATTTCTTTCTCAGCCCATTTATTTATTTATTTATTTATTTTTTTGTATAAAGAAGGGCTTCCAATTTTTTTTGAATTAATTTTTTATCTGGCCACCTTGCTGAAGGTATTTTTCAGTTCTGTGAGTTCTCTGGTGGAATTTTTGGGATCACCTATATATACTATCATATCTTCTGCAAATAGGGATAATTTGACTTAATCATTTCCAAATTTTATCCCCTTGATCTTCTTAGTTATCTTATTGATCAAGCAAGAATTTCAAGTACTATGTTGAAGAGATATGGTGAAAGTGGGCATCCTTGCCTTGTCCCTGACTTTAGGGGAAATGCTTTAATTTTCTCTCCAGTTCATTTGATATTGGCTACTGGATTGCTGTATATCACCTTTATTATTTCTTATATGCCAGTTCTTTCCAGAACTTTTAGCTTGAAGGGGTGTTAGATTTTGTCAAATGCTTTTTCAACATCTAGTGAGATGATCATGTGTTTTTTTTTTTTCAGTTTGTTTATACAGTGAATTACGTTGATGTATTTTCATATGTTGATCCATCCCTGCATTCCTGGGATGAAACCTACTTGATCATGGTGTATGATACTTTTAATCTGTTCTTGGATTCTGTTTGCCAGTATTTTATTAAATATTTTTGTGTCTATGTTCATGAGGGAAATTGGTCTGAAATTCCCTTTCTTTGTTGGGTCTTTATGTGGTTTAGGAATCAGGGTGACTGTGGCCTCATAGAATGAGTTTGGCAGTGTTCCTTCTGCTTCTGTTTTGTGGAAGAGTTTGAAGAGTATTGGTACTAGCTCTTCTTTGAAGGTCTGGTAGAATTCTGTGCTGAAACCATCCGGTCCTAGGCTTTTTTGGTTGGAAGACTTAATGAATTTTTGTATTTCCTTAGGGGTTATAGGAGGGTTTAATTTTTAATCTGATCTTGATTCAACTTTGGTAGGTCGAATCTATCAAGAAACCATTTCACTTAGATTTGCAAATTTTGTGGAGTACAGGGTTTTGAAATAAGACCTAAAGGTTCTTTGTATTTCCTCAATGTCTATTGTTTTTTCCCCCTTTTCAGTTCTGTTTTTATTGATCTGGGTATTTTCCCTCTGCTTTTTAGTTAGTTTGGCTAAGGGTCTGTCAATCATGTTGATTTTTTTTCAAAGAACCAACTCTTGCTTTTGTTGATCCTTTGTATTTTTCTTTTTGTTTCTAAGTTGTTGATTTCAGCCCTAAGTTTGATGATTTCCTGTCTTCTGGTCCTTTTTTCCCCTTTCTTCCAGTTCTGTTGTTAATTTGATAATATGAGCTGTCACAATTTTCTTTTTGAAGGTACTTAGTGCTATGAACTTTCCTCGTAGCACTGCTTTCATTGTATCCCATAGCTTTGGGTATGTTGTGCCTTCATTCGTTGGATTTTAAGTCTTTGATTTTCTTCTTTATTTCTTCCCTGACCCAGTAGTCATTAAGTAGAGAGTTGTTCATTTTCCATGTATATGAAGGCTTTCTGTTATTTCTGTTGTTGAAGTCAAGCTTTATTCCATGGTTGTCTGATAAGATGCAAGGGGTTATTTCAATTTTCTGGTATCATTTGAGGCTTGCTTTGTGTCCAACTATATGGTATATTTTGGAGAAGGTCTGTGTGGTGCTGAAAAGAAGGTATATTCTTTTGTGTTGGGGTGAAACATTCTATAGATATCTGTTACGTACATGTGGTTCATGACGTCTGATAGAATCATTATTTCTCTGTTAGGCTTCTGTCTCAATGACCTGCCAATTGTTGTGAGTGGGGTGTTGAAGACTTCCACTCCTAATGTGTGGGGATTGATGTGAGTTTAAGCTTTAGAAGAGTTTGTTTTACAAATGAGGGTGCCCTTGTATTTGGGCCATAGATATTCAGTATTGAGATGTCATCTTGATTAATTTTTCCTTTAATGAGCATGTAGTGCCCTTCCCTATCTTTTTGGATTAACTTCAATTGAAAGTCTTTTTTATTTGTATGACTACTCCAGCTTGCTTTCTGGATCCATTTTCTTGGAAAACGTTTTCCCAGCCCTTTACTCTGAGGTAGTGTCTATCTTTGTTAGTGAGATGCATTTCTTGTATGCAGCTAAATGGTGAGTCTTGTTTAAGGATCCATTATGTAAGCCTGTGTCTTTTTATGGGGGAGTGAGACCTTTGATGTTGATGGATGTTAATGCCCTAAGGTTGTTATTTCCTGTTATTTTGATGTTATTTTGTGGTTGTGTGTTTCTTTTGGTTTAGTTGTAGTGGAATTTTTTGCTTCCTCTGTTTTCTTGAGTGTAGTTATCTTCTCTGAGATGGAATTTTCCTTCTAGGATCTTCTGTAGGGCTGGGTTTATGGGTAGATACTGTTTAAATTTGGTTTTGTTATGGAATATCTTGCTTTCTCCATGTTGATAGAGAGTTTTGCTGGGTATAGTAGTCTAGCCAGCCAGGCACCTACGTTCTCTTAGGGTTTGTAGGATGTTTGCCCAGGCCCTTCTGGCTTTCATAGCTTCTGAGGAGAGGTCAGATGTAATTCTGATGGGTCTGCCATTATATGCTACTTGACCTTTTTCTCTTACTGGTTTTAATAATCTTTATTTGTTTTGTATATTTGGAGTTTCAATTATTATGTGATGATAGGAGTTTCTTTTCTGGTCTAATATGTTCAGTCTTCTGTATGCCTCTTGGAATTTTATTGGCATCTCTTTCTTTAGGATTGGGAAGTTTTCTTCTATGATTTTGCTGAAGATGTTTCCTGGACCTTGGAGTTGGGAGTTTTCTCTTTCTTCTATGCCTTTAATTCTTAGGTTCCATCTTTTCATTTCATTTCTTGGATATAGTGGGTGGAACTTCTCATTTTCTTTGGTTGTTGTACTGAATTCTTCAATTGAGTCTTCCATGCCTGAGATTCTGCCTTCCATCTCTTCTATCCTATTTTTGGTACTCATGTCTGTAGTTTCTGTTCTTTTCCTTTGGTTTTCCACTTCCAGGATTGTCTCTGTTTGTGTTTTCTTTACTGCTTCCACTTCTAATTTCAAGTCTTGAACAATTTTATTTGTTTTATATGTTTCCTGCTCCATTTTGCTTGTCTTTGTCTGCAGATCTTTCAAATCTTTCATTGCCTTGTCTCTTTCCTGTTCATGTTGGGCTGTGTATTCTCCATTGCTTTCCTTTGTAACATTTTGGATTCTTTAAATTCTTTCAGGGATTTAATTTGTTTTTGTAAGGACTCTATCATTTTCCCAAGTATAGATTTGTCATCATTTTCATGTGTTTTAACTGTGGTGGGATGTTCAGGTCTTGCAGTGTTAACCTTGCTGAATTTTGTTGGAGTCATATTTCCCTGATTTTTGTCAGTTTTGTTCTTTTGCTGACCTTTAGCCATCTGGTTGCCTTAAGATGATTGTCCCTGATGTCTTCTGGACCTGGTGTCAAGGAGAGAACTTTGGTGTAGAGTCTGCAAATCTTGGTGGTCTGTAGCTTAACACAAGCTAGGTGGGGTCTTGAGATGGGGGCTGGGTCTTGGTGGCCCCCCCCAAAGTTTACCCTTCCCTTTGTGTCCCAATTGGGGACTCAGGTCTGGGATTGGGTGCTATGAGTTATTCCATCCTGCAGTGTCTTTGGTTCTAGCAGGTCTTCCTAGTGATGTTTGTGGGGCTTGGAGGACCACAGATTGTAGGCTAGAGCTGAAGATCTCCTGGTGCTCGTGTGTCTGATATGAGGGTCAGGTCTGTAGTCATGATCCTCCCCGGTGGCTTCTTCTAGGTTGTCCCCAGGATACCTCTGTGCCTCTCAGCTCTAAACAGTAAGCCCTTGTAGTTTGCATCACTCAGGCAATGCACAAGGCTAAGAACTCACTGTTCCCACACAGGAGCTGCAGATGCTGAAGACAGGGTATCCTGCTAAGAAAGAGCAAAGTGCACTGGCTCCAGTATGAACACTACAACCCGTCTGCTGGGGTTGGACTCAGTGGATTTCTGCAGCCTTATAATTTGACCACCCGCCTTTCCGCCTGCTCTTATCTTACTGTTCAGTGGCTCTGCTGGTCCTCTTTAGGGTGTTGGAGTCACTGTGTGAATGCTGGGTGCTCAGGGAGCAGGGAGGTACCTCTATCTGGCAGTTGGGGCTGCCTCCCAAGGCCCTGCAGTGATGGAACTGCGGGGCACTGTACTGGTGCAAGAAGAGCAGCCCTCTGCCTTGTCTGGGTACAATGTTCTTCCACGTGATTGCATATCCAGATTGTATATCTGTATGTCCAACCCCTTACTGGATAAGCCCAGATATGCTTGCACCTCCCAGACCACCACTCTGCTGGAGATAAATCTTGGTGATCCTGCAGTTCTCCTGAACTCTCCTATGGAATGCCCGTGTGAAAGTTGGGTGCTCTGGAGGCTGGTGAGTACCCCTTTCTGAGGTTCAGAGCTACTCCTTGGGTATTTGAGTGGCTCATGCCCACTTCTGTGGTGGTCTCTGCACTGGCCTCTGCCCTGCGCCACTGGCCTCCTCTCCGGGTTCTGGGCTTCTGCTCTGGGCTGCTGGCCTCTGCGCTGTGCTGTCAGCCTCTGCTTTGCAGCTGGTAGGTCTGCAAAGACACTCCCTGAGTGTCTGGGAGTCCCGGCCAGGAACCCCCACTAGTCCCTGTGTTTGCTGGGAGTGCATACTGAATTGTCCATCTTCTGGGATTTCCCATGTAGTAACCATGTGGTGTGGAAAGTGAGACCGCCTCCATTATGGTGAGGAGAATTCTTTAATGTCTTTTCTCTTTGCTCACATCAGTCCAGCTAAAGGTAGAGTTGACCAAAACAGTTACTGGTTCTATTTGTGGAAAACTTGAATTGGCTAAGTTTTTAATTTTGCTTGAATTTTTATAAAATGTTTAACCAAATGTACCCTTGAATTATTTAATTAAAGTTGCTAAAACAAACAAACAACCACAACAACAACAAACCCATGGGCTCGTGCCTCTGGGGTTGTTAGTCAGCTTGTTTATATTTCTGCAGTGTTGTAGCTATTCTGCCTGTGCTCAAAATGTGTCCATGCTGTCTGCCACCAGCTTGGATTCCTCCCACTTTGGTTTTTTCTTAAGAAATAAATTGTAGTAATATGTTGAAGATACATAGGAGATGGCAGAGTTATAATTAACTTTTTAAAAATCACTAGCAAAGCTTTGTGGTTTCACTAATGCTCTTTTTTCGTATCAATGGATGAATATAAATGATGTGCAAAATAATGGGAATGTTAAGACACCTAATGACATTGTTGTTTCCATTTATCATAATTATCAATCAAAGAATCACTCTTTAATTATATTTGTGCAATATAGCCACCCTGGAGTATCCTAAACACACATTTCCTTTTCTTTAGCCATAAAAATCACTGTGTGAAACATCATCTTTAGCACTCTGTTGAGTGGATCCCTCCATTTAGAGCCCATTTCTCCTCTCAGCAGCCTTCTCTGTTATGTGATCTTGTCTTCAGGGAAAATATGGCTTATGCTCTAGGTTATTCCCAGAATATGGAGTCTCTGGTATCCTGGAGAATAGTGATAGTCAATTATCCCTCCTGTGAAGTTGCTCACTTCTTTTCTCTGAAAATTCATTTCATAAACATATCAGAAAGTTGTTTTCCTCTGTCACACATAGTTTTGCTAAATTCTGTTTTCTTGTCTTTTCTGCAGAGCCATATCTCATGGAAAACAAACAGACATACAAGGTTTATAATCAACATCTAGTTTTCATAAAACATTGATTATACTCATAGCATCACCTCACTACAGGCCAAGTGGCAACACACAGTAGCAGTGGTGTTCTCTTCCGAAAGAAACTTTGTGTTTCACATACATACACCACCATCTTTAACAGTGTAGTAAAATTTAAACCATATAATGCCCACCAGCTTTAAAACATACACCTATTTTTAAAAAATGTTTATTTATTACTTCAAGTTACATCTCCATCACAGTTCCCAACCTCCACCTCTCCTAAGCTCACCCTCCCACCTTCTCCCCCTTCTCCCAGAACTCATAATTATTTCTTCTTGAATAATTAGGCCACAATCATGACAATTGTAAGGTATAACACACTTTCTCAATGTCCAGTCCATACATATGTGGCAACTGATATTAATATTCTATTATCTATCTATTTATCTCCATGAGTTTAAAGTTCTACACCTAACTCAGTTTCTATCCTAACTTGCATTACCAACTTAAAAACATCTTCTTAGACCTAGAACATCCTTGGAATTCCTTAACAACTTAAAATTTAACCATGTGACTGTAACTACCTAGTCTTCAACCACATCAGAGACCTGAGAAGGATAAATATATCTGTATAAATAAGAAGTGCAGAGACAGCAGCTTCCAAAACTAAGAAATGACAGACAACTGGCTGCCTGGACAGTTCCCAATTTCTCTTTATACATTACAGCATCAAATCTTCAGCCTTTTGGCCCTGTTTCTCTGACAGACATTGATTGTAAACCAAGAATTATGAAGGACTTTCCTACCCTGTCTTGGCAGAGATAGGCTGTTGAATTACCTGCTTCCAAGTTTTGTCCTTTTTGGACAACATTCTGTCTACAGTTGAAGCAAGAGATCTTTCTTTCCCAGTAACAAGCTTGCCACTAATGTGACCATCTCCAAATGGAGATTCTTTGATGCTTATCCTCTACTTGGAGTAGAATAGGGGGTACTGTCAGTCCCACAGAGTGTTCCAGCCAAAACTTCAGTAAAACCCTGAAGTTCAGCCTCTGACTACAAACTTCTTAGGACATTTAAATAACTAAGGACAAAAGGACTGAACACCAAATGTTACTATTAACTTGCTTAACCATTTTTCCATTCTTATTTGGGCCCCAAACAGGTTTCCTATGTCCCAAATCAGCAAGAAGTAATTTTAAGAGAGTGACAACCCTTTCCAAAAGGTGGGGTGGGTGATTCCCCCCTCCCTTTGGTCATTTGATAGGTTATAGATGTTTATTGTTATTAGGGGGACTGGTTACAAGTTTTTTTTTTTTTTTTTTTAGTTTAAGGTATTTATTTTTCACCCCAACAGCTCTCCCTTTCAGTCCAAAAAAATGGTTCTTATTCTTATAACTATAAATACAATACAAAACAACAGAAATAAATAGGCCACGATTATAAGAGTTATATGGCTTAGCATACATTCCCAATGTCCAGTCCATATGTATTTGGCACCTGACTTTAACATTCTACTATCTAACCATCTCCATGAGTTTAAAGTTCTATATCTAACTCAGCTTTCATACTAACTTGCCTCATAATTTTAAAAATATCTTCTTAGATCCAGAACACCCTCTTGATTCCTAAACAACTCAAAATTTAACTATGAGACTCTAGCTATCTATTCTTCAACCACTTCAGAGACCTGAGAGGGATAAATATATCTGATTATATAGGAAGTGCAGGGCCTCATGAAAACGTGTCATTTTGTTAGTTACTATGACAGTCTATCACAGTTATTTTCTAAGCTACTCAGAAATCAAGTTGCTAAGAGACAAGCAATATTTGCTTATCTAAATATAAGAGATAGATAGGGCATCTTCAAAAACCTCAAGAGATCTGCAGAATATGGCATTCAAAGATGTTTTCTTAATTTAAGATTTTTTGATATCGAGACATGTCAGCTCCTGACAGCACCCCCTATATTACTCCAAGTAGAAGATGAGCATCGAAGAATCTCCAGTGGGAGATGATTGAATTGGTGGTAAGCCATTCTCTTGGCAAGAAAAACCCCTTGCTTCAACTGTAGACAGACTTCTGTCCAAAAAGGACAAAACTTGGAAGCAGATAAGTCGACAGCCTAGCTCTGCCAAGACAGGGTAGGTAAGTCCTTCATAATTCCTGCTCTACAACCAATGTCTGTCAGAGAAATGGGGCCAAATGGCTGAAGATTGATGCTGTAATGTATGGAGAGAAAATGGGAACTTTCCAGGAAGCCACTGGTTACAAGTTTTTAAATGGTCTTGTTAAACAAGGTTTTGAAGGTTAGACCCAGGGATTTCTCTCTTTTTCTTTTCTCTATCCTTTTTTCTCTCCTATGTAGGAGGGAAAGACTTGAAAAAAAAAAAAGGATATAGACATAATATAGGAATGATTAAAAAAGGGACAGATTATTGAATATACTCTTATATCTTTGTATATTGATACAAAATTAAGGTTATACTTGGTTGCATTGGTATAGATCTTAGTATATTGGTCCAAAATAAAGGTTAACTCTTTTTAAGGTATTGTACCTATGTAATACTTAAAAATTCAATGTGAATTTTTCGTCTTTTAATAGCAATTGTCACTAACTGGTTAGGATAATTAAGAAATGCAAAGTAATAGTCTTTCAAACTTGTCTTTTTGTTAGGTACTAGTGTAGTATATCATAGATGTTTTCTAAGTTAATCAGATATCAAGCTGCTAATGGACAAGCAACATTTGCTTATCCAAATATATGGAGATAGATAGGTGGTCTTCAAAAACCTCAAGAGATCTGTAGAATTTGGAATTCCAAGAAGGTTTCGTAACTTAAAAATTTTTTGATTCTAAAATATACACCTAATTTTAAAGCCATTATTTCACTTGACATTTTTTGGTGGGTGGGGGAGATTTAACCCTTTTGTCAGACCTTCTCAACTCTCTCGTTTTCTTTTTCTTAGTTTCTCATGTGCCATTTGCTGGTCTGAAATGCATCTGTGGTCTCCAGCTCACCTTAGTTCTATAGGCAGAGTTGGGTAATACTATGCCCACCCCAGCTGATAAGACATGAAATAGTGCAGCTGAGACCTCTAGGTTCTGTTATCTCCTTGCAGACTCACCTGCCTTCCACATTTAGTAGCAATAAATTTGATAACTAGGCTTGTGCCTTGCTCCCCAGGGCACAAGTACCTCTGGGAAGATTAAAAAAAAAAACAAAAAAACAAAAAACAAAAAAACAAAAAAACCCAGCATGGCTGGTTGCAGGGCTTTCTGAGAGCTATTCAGCTGTGAGTCCAAGGGCAAGCTGGAGGCCAAGGACACTCCAATTTTCATTGCTTTTTTTTCATTTCTTTGCTTTTCTCTGGATAAGTAAAGGAAGGGTTGTGGTCTCTTGGGTTGTCAATCGAACTTCTTCAGCAGGAACCTTTTTTTTTTTAATTAAAGTAAGAAAGGGGAGAGAAAGATTAAATCAGACAACAATCAAAGCAAATAGTAGACAAGGCAAAGTTAGCATTACATATCCTGGTCTAACGGGAAAGTACACTTTGCAGCATTAAAATGAAGAGTTCCAGAGTGGCAATGCCTGTGACCTAGACCATCAAAGGGGAGATGGGGGCTTGGGGTGTTCTTTTTGTTAATCACTTAAATGTCAAGGGATTTTGTTTATTTTATTTCACTAATAATCAGTTTAATTTTTTTTTACACTCTGATATTTAAGTTTGATGAACCAATTCATGTCAAGTAGAAAGGTGAGTTTTGAAAATTTTCTATATGAATTAATTTTGATTTCTTTGGCACACAGTACAACAAAAATTAGTTTTTCATAAATATCAACATAAACAGGCTGTATCCAAGAATACATTGATTTTCAAGTCTCCTTCTCTCCCCAGTTGTATTATTTACAGTACTTCTTATTCTTCTTTGATCTATTCAGGCATGACTATCCTGTCAGGTGTTCTCTGAATACAGATGGAAGAATCAGTATAATATTATATTTCATGCTTGCATTAACAGTTTTCTTAATTAATTATAGAAATACATATATTGATAATATAAACTGGATTTTTGTTTCAGGAGCTTTCCTACATTACAAATTCCCTCCCCCCCCCAAATTTTTATGTAAGGATAAATCAACATTAAAATTCTACAAATCCATGATTTTTTAAAATTGGTATTAACTCTGGTTGGGTGAATTTGTACTTATTTATTGACTGATGTTTGCTTTTAACCTACAGAGTCCAATCTATGATTCCTATATGGGCATGGGTGTGGGGTCACCCACATGAGCATGAGGAACCTACCAGTAACCATATTCACAAAGAAAAGTGACCCTTTCTCTTCAACAACCATTAACTGCCAATAGCTCCTCATTTAGGGATATGGCCTCAATGCCCCCTCCCCTAATACTGGAATTTTTAACTGGCTTGTGCAAGTCTTAATTGTTTAATTCTTCAGTATTCCAAGTCCACACCATTGCCAGAAGACCAGGTGCAAGTACCCTTAAAATCTCATTTTCCCAGAGGTATGGGAGTTACTAGATATTTACCAATGTACAAGTTTCCTTCAAGAGCCCATGGAGCACTCTGGCCCATGGTCCATGGTGATGCTCAAGATTAAGATTTGGCTTTACACCTGTCTGTTTCAAAGACAAAGATTATTTCCCTCCACTTCTATTCTTACACTTTGTTCTCCTTTTCACCATACCTTGGACTTGCAAAATTGGAGAAATTTATAGCCAAAGTGACACAAGTTTTAAGGTAAATTAAGATGGTCTTGATGTTCTTAAAAAAATAGTTCACCTTACCACACAGGGAAAACCAGTGCTGGACAGATATCAGACCCTTTTGTGGCCATAAAGCCACCTTAATTTTAATTTTTTAAATTAAAATATAAATTTTTTTTCTCTTCCCTGAAGAGTGACTTGTTTGTTTCTGGAGTCCATTTATCACTATTGTCTCACAAATACAATAAGAAATACAAAATACATAAAGATGTTGTGGGAATCAAATATTCACCTTTGTTTTTACTTCATACACACAGAAACCACCCAAATACAGAAGCCCAGACATAGAGGCAAAACAGAAAGAGGAAGGAAAATCTATAAGACTGCCATTCTCAGATGAGATTGAAATGCAGATTCTAGCTTATGAGTTCTGCAGTGATAGTGGTGACTCTGCCATTCAAAATAACTTCAGATGTAGTTGAGTGATAAGATGCTGGGATTCTACTGGTAAGCTACATTGTTTCCCAGTGTGATTTAAACATGGTCAGTGCTACAAGGAAAGCCAAGGCTTAAAACTAAATTACTCTATGCTTAAACCAGGAAGGAAAGGCTGAGCTCTACAAAGTGAGTTGTGTGTGTGTGTGTGTGTGTGTGTGTGTGTTTAAGTTAAAGTAGTGTCCTGAAAAGATCAGGGTTTTGAATTAGACCTATATTTGTCTTTGTGTTCCCCTAATCCTGAGGTGGAGTTTTGTTTGGCATTGAATGATCAAGACTGAGACAAAGTTTACTTCCCAACACTCCTACCCTTCCATCCTGCTCTTTTCTTTCCTATATTCAAGTCTTGCAATATTGAAGAACTTTACAGCCTAAAGTGACACAGGTTTCTAGGTTAATAAAGTCAATCTTGTGTTATTAAATTCTTTGAGTTCCTAAAATGAAAATGATCTTAAATTTCTTCTAAATTTACAAAGTGTATATGGAGTACATCTATATGGCAATTAATTTTTATGAACAATCAGAGGGAGGAGTCTTATCTATTTATTTTTTTAAACAAATGTATAGAAATGATTTCAACTTGCAGAAGAAGCTTTTGTAGTGAGCAAGCTAGTCCCAGAAGAATGATAAGGTACACAGAATAGATTTCATTTGATCCTTTCTATTTTTAATTTATCTCATCTTGAAGAATGAATGAAGGCTAACAACAAGAAAAAGCCCCTATTCAGTGATGCACTTCCTTTTGATTGTGTCTTTGAGCAGAGCTATGAAGAGTACCAAATGAATCCATTTTCTTACACTTTTGGAATGTAATGAAAATGGAAAATGACACAATTATCTTTTCTTGTATCAGTGAGTATAAGATTTGTACAGTTTGTAAAGAGATTAAATTAAATCTATCCTTTGGGGAGTTTGAACCTTAGTGCATCAATTGTCCTATTTTGATAGGAGAGGAAGTGAATACTTAATGCTTCAAAATAATTGAACAAAAGTTTTCAGAATCTTTCTTCCACAAACATAATGTGTCTAGGTTTCTGAATGCCGAAATAATTAAAATTCTGTTGTTTTTATATTCCATTCACATGAAAATATTTTACTTATAATTTTTTATGAAATAATAAAATATTTAAATCCTGTTTGCACCTATTTGTTGTGTGTACATGGACACATGCACACATGAGTGCTATGACAGGCATGTGGAGGTCACAGAACAGCTTGAAGTGGTCTGTTCTCTTATTGTACTATGCGGTTCCAGAGATAAAACTCAAGTCACTGGGCTTGGAGGCAAGAGATTTTACCCACTGACTCACCTCCCTGGCTCTGACAATAAATTCTTGAGTTGGCTGGCTTTAAAAAAAAAATCAGTGATTAATTTGATTTCCAGTGACTACAATGACTTCTGACCAGAAGCAATACGAGTGTGTGTGAGGAGTTAACACAACTGAAAATGTGAGGGGAGTTTGTCACAATGTGAGTGCGGAGTTCTGTTTGTCACAATGTGAGTGCTGTCGTGACAAACTGGAGGTGGCTCACTTCTTGGTTGCTAGATGGCACTTGGAGAATCCACCCCCATTTAGAATTCTTAAAATGTATCAATCAAAAGAATCTAAGAATAGACTCAAATGGAAGCTTGAGGACAATTTTGTCAATAATTGAAAGAAAATCATTGCAGCTACCTGAAGGAGGATAATGAAAGAGAGGAGGAAAAATAATCCAGGCCACTTGACTAAGCCAGCATACAGGTCAGCCTTGTGTCTGCATGACACAGATTGGGGTGGGGTGGGACATTAAAGAAAGAGTAAGGAAGTCCTAAGTATCCGGAAAGCATACTTTGTGCAGAGATAGAAGTAAATAAAAAAGGGAAAGTCTTGCTTCTGAATAATTTAAAATAGTGGACAGATTCAGGAAATTCCATGGCTATTATATGGTAAGCTACTGCACTGACTGGAGCAGAATTTTGGAAAGGCAAAGTGCATTGTATCACTAAAGGTGCCCTGTTATTCTTCCCTCTGTTCCCCATGGATTAAGTAGAGATGACCTTTCTATATGTGGTCCCACCTTTTCTGTGGGTGGTTCCTTGGCCAGGTCATGAATCTGGCTATTGGGTTAACTCTTAAGGGAGGAGACAATGCCATGTCTCTACCTAGAGGTAAATGTCAATTCTTTTCCTTACTAGCACTATGGCTGTTAATGTGAGGGTCAGGGATGCTCAATATCTGTGTGAAGAGGGCACTGATACTCAAGGAGGCTTTCTTCCCTCTGGAAGATATGCTGTAAGAAGATCCTAGGTTCTTATATCATTTCCATCTTGGTGCTGAAGTCCTTGTATATGCATGACCTCATGCCTCTACCCTAATTAATACAGCAAAAGTTGCAAACGCATTTGATCTATGTCCCTAGGTATTCTTGAAAAGTAAAAAAGAGGAAGGAGAGGGAGAGAGTGATGTGATTTTATTTCAAGAAAAAAAAAAAAAAACATCCAATCCAAGCAGGAGGAATTATAAGAGGTCCATGGTGGATCTGATAATATTATACACTTAGAAACTTACCAAGTGAATATTGGATTTTACGTCAAGTGCCATCTGCCCTTACTAGTCTTAGACCATTATTATCTCAGGAAACTATTGTACTAGGTCTCAACTCACTTGCCTCAAAATAGTGAAATGGGGAAAATATAACACTAGTGTATCGCCAGGGGAATCACTAACCATTCCACAATATAGACATAACTCAAAATTTCATGAATACTCTCAATAGATACAATTTTTAATCACTAAAGATAAAAACTGAAAAACTTCAAAATTAAAATCAAGATGAAATTACACTTGTATAAAGTACACATGCTGGTTATAAGGACCTTGTGTGTGTGTGTGTGTGTGTGTGTGGTATGTGTCTGTGTGTGTGTGTGTGTGTGTGTGCTCATAGGTTCACTAAGGCTATGATGTGCATGTAGAGGGCAGAAGACAACCTCACTGTCAATCTTCTCCCACCTTTGTTTACGACAGAGTATCTTTATTAATTAGTTGTTTAATACACTGTTTTAGTGGCCTAACAGTTTCTAAATATTTCCCAGGGAGTCTTCTACCCATCTCACTGCTGGAGCACCAGGTTTATACCAGGATAAAATGCCCACCTTTCATGTGGTTTCTGGGAAGTGCAACTCAGGTCTTTGCACTTGCAAGGCAAGCACTTTTCCCACTGAGACATTCCCTAGCTCTAGAGAAAACTTTTATCCAGTGATATATTTATAAAATGAAATTGTGTTGTGAAGACTTTCATTTTCCATGCTAGAAAGGATCACGTATGAAAAGACCTTGCATTTGATATGGAGAGACTGAGGCCAGAAGGAATGACGTAGGTTGAAGTCAAAAAGATAATTGTGAGCAAAATCCTGAAACCCAGGTACTTTTGCTTTGTGTCTTCTTTTTTCTATTCCTGCATAAAGCCGCACTGGGAAGTCCCAGTCACATCTCCTGCCAATGTTTGGTAGTGGCTTAATAGGGCTTAACTCCTCAGAACAAAAATGAGCCCTGTTTGTTTTGAAAGGAAGGCTAAGCCTAACAGGCAACTGGATGTTGAATAAAGGTCTTGTGGGATGAGAACAAAAATGAAGAGCTTGTTTGTGAAGCTGCTTTGGGGAGTTGGGGATTCAGAACTCCAGGTGGTCCTAAGAAGCAGCGAAATTGGCTGCTCTGCAGGGCCCCTTCTGCAGAAGGGAGCTGTGTGTGCCAGAGGAAGTGCAGAGCACCAGCTGACCTTTGCAGGAGAAATGCCAGCCTTTGCAAAGGCCATGGAGGACATCTAACATCACATCGATTGCAAGGCCTGTCTTAATCAGGAAAGGCTGAGACCATGGTGACCAGCACTCCAAGGGAGGGCTGGGTTTGATGGATCTTGGATTTGATTTTGTTAGCTTAGTATGCAAAGTTTTGCAGCATGCCAATTTCCCCCTCTGTGTCTTAGTTCTCAGCTATAAAACAGAGATACATACCATTCAATATCTTGTAGTCTTGGTGGTGAGAGTTAGTTGTGTACAGTATGAAAATAAATAATGGTTACATATTTTAGAGGTGTTAAAATATGAACAGGTAAAGGGATGCATGAAAATACAGGAAGCCAAATTTAAAAACAGATCCTAAGATCTGAATTATATGGGATGTGTTGTTTTACTCAAATTCTAGAACCATCTTATATCTAGAAATCATTTTTAAATTTTTATGAATAGAGTCTTTGTCTAGCAGAGTTCTTAGTGACAAAACTGAAAGTCTAATTTTTAAGCAGAAAAATTAGACTTTCAGTTTTTTACTTCCTATGTACTATAGCATGTAGCTGAAGGGAGGGATCAGAAATGATGAATGGAATTCAAAGTGGAAGTCTTTTGATATCTCCTCCAAAAATATGAGATTTGAATACTCAGGTAAATGAGTAGAGCTAGAAAAAAAAAATCATCCCGAGTGAGGTAATCCTGAGCTCAAAAGACAAATATGTATGTATTTTGTTATATATGGATTTTAGCACTTAAACCTTTGCAGACATGTTAATAGCTCTATAACCACAGATATTAAGTATAGAGTAAGAGAGTAGGGAGAGGGAAGAAACTCCTGGAGCAGGGGAAATAGATTACATACTTATGGAGAGATGAGGAGAGAGAGACTGTCATAGGAGGAGGGGTAAGGAAGAGGGGGTTAAGGAAGGGAATACAGGGAGGAACAACTAAAACTAAAGTTGTTAGTTGTCTAACAACATTTGTAAAGTGTCTGAGGGTGTCATGTGGATATCTACTACAGTATAAGCTTTTTAATATATTTACATGAATGAAAGACATCTAAATGAATCACCAATTACAGGGAAGACAAAGGCACAGCTAGACCTCTTTCACCACAAAGTAAAACTTCCAGTGCTAGAAATTGATTACATCTACTTCAGTTGTTGGCCAATGGGACTCAACAGGAACCCCCAAGCAACTCAGGCTATTGCTAAAGGATACTGTTTGCTCTCCACAAACTGACAGTAAGGACCTATTGCTGAAGACAATACTCACTGAAAAAGGAGACATCAAGCTAGTGCCTACCTAGCCCTTCACCCCTATGAACTAGTGTTCATGGTATTGGCAAGTGTTCTATACACTATCAGAAGAGAAAAGCAAACAGAAACCCAGTTACAAACCCTTTGATTTACAGTGGTGACCTGCCTACATGATGTTCTGATGCAATAGTGACACGAATGTTGTGGAGCTAACCAATCACTATCTGATTTAAAGCCCTACTGCACAAGATGGAACCCATGTTTGACACTATATAGTTCTTCTAAAGGGACAAGGCAATAAAATGACTCCTAACAACATTCTGCTATTCTCATAGATCAGTGGCTTGTTCAGCCATCATCAGAGAAGCTTCCTCTTGTAGGAGAAGGAACAAATTCAGAGACCCACAGTAGACAATATGCAGCAAGTGAGAGACTTTGAAATACAGAGAACTAAATGGGATTTCTTCACCCAATGCTCCTTCAAGGCTCAGTCAACTATGGGGAAGAGAAGGCAGAAAGATTCTAAGAGCCAGTGGGGATGAAAGACACTGAGGAAACAGTGCCTTACAGACACAACAGAACTGGCTGACACATATATGAACTCACAGAGATGGTGGCAGAATGCGCAGGGCCTGCACAGGTCAAAGCCATATGGGGTCCTAGAACTGAGAAGGGAATGGGACATGGGCCCCCATCCTAACCTAGAAACCATACCTAGTGACAACTCTTCTGATTGGATGAGTAACAAATGGTCATCATTTCAGTTGGGAAGAGAAGGATATGCAAAGTTATGTAGATTACCTACTGGCTCTTCCCACAGTGTGCTAAAAAATGACCAATCTCAATAAACATTACCTCAGCTTCTACCCAATTCCCCGCGTAAGTTTCAGGAAGGGCCCCTAGTCAGGGCTGCCTATTGGTAGTTCTGTCCTGAATCTCTGCTCACTCTTGGGAGCTCTCACTTTCCCTGGACAAAATTTGTGGCCATTCTGCTCAATTCTTGTCTACATTTCCTTACTCTTCTTGAATGGGAGATGATGAACTGTACACTCATAGATTGGTGAACACTGATTTCCTGGCACCCTAACTCCCTGGCTTAATGTCCTCAAGAGCTCAGAAAGCTCTGTTGCTCTCAAAGGCTCCATATCAATATGACTGAAATGACATTTTGTTCTCTTTGACCTTTTACCAAAAACATACTAGCTTTGAGAGAAGACTCAGATAAAATTAAATTGAACAGTCAAAAAAAAAAAAAAAACCAGAGTTGTTCTCTCTAACAATCTCAAGGTTAACATAAATAAGGAGCCTGAGGAACTGTGACAGCTACTTGTAGCTTGAGGAGATATGACAGGGGCCTGACAAAATGGCTCATCAAATAGAGCTGCCCGATGACCCAAGATCAACCCACAGAACCCACTTGGTGGAAGGAGCCACCTGACTTCCACAAATGGTTTTCTGACTCCACACATGCACCCTGGTGTGCCTCCATGTGCCCCTGAATCAATAAATATAGTTAGACATTTAGAAAGAAGACATGGCAAGTGGGAGAAACAGCGAATCTCAGTTTGTAATAGGCAAAAGCTGAACAATTAAGTTTAGGAGCATGAAAAGTTATCCGTCAGCTTAAAGGAAAAGCAAAAAGGCAGGTACTTAAATTCCAAAGTGCATTTCTTGCACTCTGGTTCCTAATTGGGTGAGTTCTTCATAGATGTTCAAACCTTCCAATGTCTAATATTGCCCCCTCTCTGAATTCCTTACCTTATTGGTTAAGGAAACAAAGTTGTATTTAATGCATATGTTGGGGCTGCAGATTCCCTCCTTTTCTGGTATGTGGAGTCGATTAGCTGAGTGCCTAAAACTCTCCAATACTAGAATGGACCAAGGGTGCTTAGAGAAGCAGGCAGCAGCTGCCAGCCGATGAGATCTGAATGTACCTGATACTGAAAATGGATCACACATGATTTGTTTCCTACAAGGATGTTTAATATTGAATTCTTGATTAGGAAACAAAAATTAGGTGATATTCAGAATACAAGAACAAGTGAGACACATGGGGTCACTCTCTATATCAGCGCATGCCATGTTTATCAAGTGGCAGGCACATAGTTCTTGCATACCAAAGCTCTGCAAAATGGAAGTGAGTCACAATGGGCAACCTCCATGCAATATGGGCAGATGCACAGTGACATAACAATGGGCTAACTGAGATGGCAGGGAGAGAGATAAGCGGGACAAATAACATTTACTTATGTTGGGTGTGTGAGAAATGACCTTCCAAAAACTTCCTTGCTCTGTTTCTTTCCTGTAAATCTGTGAATATTTGAGAAGGAGCTGTTTGGGTTCATTTAGTTTTCAAGTCCTTGTGAGATATTAACATGTATGTATGTATGTATGTATGTATGTATGTATGTATGTATAAGTCTGCTCGGTGTATATGAGTTTCCTGAACTGGAGCCTCAGATCTTCAGATAATCTAGAAGATATTTGAATTTTGTTTCTGAGCTTGTCCAGAAACCCAACTTTCACATGTGGTAATTACTGTCTGAAACTGAAGCAAGTTGTGTTTACTTTCAAGCCTCAATTTTCTAATCAATAAAACCATGATATCAGTATCCCTGGTCCTCTCTACTTTTCATTCAGGCAAAGTGGGAGGATAAGAGGAGGTGGCTCCCATCCTGTGTAATCTCTGCTGAGATGTAATAAGATCACCGCTTAATGCAGGTAAAGAAACTGACTTGAACAAAACCCCAAAAGCTTATTCTCTTAAATTGTATAATTGGATGATATTGTTTTTCTCTCTGATTCTCTCTGTCTGCCTCTCTCTGTCTCTCTGTCTCTGTCCCTATCTAGGTCTGTCCGTCTCTGTCTTTGTCTTTTTCTCTGCCTCAAGTTCTAAACTTACAGTGATTTGTATATTATTTGAGGAGAGCTATGAAGGCTACTGGCTCAAAAACAAGTTTCTTTCCTAAAAAGTTGATAGCATATCATGCCCTATATCTGTCAACACTATTTTAAGGGAAGAAGCCAATCTGGAAACTTTGCAGAACCATCAAGTTACTTATCCTGAGTAGGTTTTCTGTTTGTAGTATTTCTTGATAAGCCCTTAGGTCAAAGTCCTTGTGTGATTTGGATGCAGACCATCATTTATTTTTGTTTTTCCTTCTTGGAATGATGACTCTCATAGCAAGGTTAAGCATTGATTGAGCAGTGAATGGGATTTTATTCCTGTTTAAGAAAAGGTGTATGGGAGATAAACTCATAACTGAACACTTGAGGTTCAGATATAGGGTAAGAAAATGAAGAGAAAGGACTAACTAATAAAAGGGGATAGTGCTTTTTGCTGGATATGGACAGAGATTTTCTAGGAATGTAGGTATCATGTCTTTTCATGTACTCTCTGGCAATTTGTGTGTTTGTGTGTGTGAATGAAAGTGTGTGGCACTGGCCTGCATATGGGATTATGATGATGTCAGAGGCTGTCTGATGATCACTCCTGACTATGGGTTCTCCACCCTCCAACTATTAACCTTTTTCAAAGTTTCCATCTTTGGAATTAAGTGACCCCCCTGAGAAGTTACTGTGAAATAGCAAAGTCTTTGATCTATTCTTGTTAAATATTGTCTTCCTTTTTTTTCTCAAGCCTGCGGACTGGCCTGACACTTTGCCAGTTTCTACTAAGGTTATAGGGACAATAGCGCACTGAGCTGTAATGAAAAATCAGGCTTCCTTATCTCTGGAGCTCATGGACCACATCCTTTCTAATTAATCCCCCCATGGGCTGCTTAGCCTTTTGAGTGACTCTGGCAGCATCAAGCCTTCTCAGAATGCTTTTAGAACAGCCTCTTATGAGGGAATGCTAATCTGCCTTTTGAAAATTTCCTTTGATTTGTGTATTTTTAGAAAAAAATCTGAATAAGAGGACAGCAGAGGTGAATAGAATGGAATTAAGCTGGAATGTACATCTTTTGTGCTAAAATGATGGGTTGTTTAACACTGGAAAACAAGGATCAAGACAAGCAGTCTTAACAGCTTCACACCCAATGTAGAGTTGAGCCTGAAGAGACAATTTCTCAATTTCTGGGAAAGTGAGGCAGCTTGAAGTCACGACTTTTTTGAAATATTTATATGGTGCATCCTGGGTCATATTCCAGTGTTTTTTTTTTTTTTTTTTTTTTTTACCCTTCATCATTACTGTTGGTTCCAACTGCAAGTAATTTTACATTTTGCCCATTGATCCTTTCTTAGAGTTGATTGCAAAATTTCTGTCTATTTTTGCTAGCATTTAACTTGTGTTCCCATTTTCTCCCCCTGCTTTTCTTTGAGACAATGTAAGCTGGAACCCCAAATTCACCTCTCTTCTGTCTCTATCTCCTGAGTCCTGATTATTGCTGGATGTCAACATATCTGGCCCAATATTTTACAGACATAATCCCCAGTGCTTACAAATATAGTTTTATTTTGAAATAGGGCTTTAGCTTTCTTTCTTTCTTTTTTTTTATTTCTTCAAGTTATATCTCAATCACAATCCCCTCCCTATTCCCTCTTCTGATCCCACCCTCCCACCCTCTTC
Organism: Lophiomys imhausi; assembly: GCA_907164525.1. NCBI lineage: Eukaryota > Metazoa > Chordata > Mammalia > Rodentia > Muridae > Lophiomys > Lophiomys imhausi. The sequence continues at coordinate 4,753,439 of CAJQZJ010034157.1, read as the reverse complement.
TCCCTCACACCTCCCCATCGGCTTCCTATTTTTAAAAATTTTTTTTTAAAGTTTAAGGTATATCTTTTTCCTCCAACAGCTCCCCCTTTCAGTCCAACAAATGGCCCTTTCTCTTATAACAACAAATACAATACAAAACAATAAAAGTAATTAGGCCACAATTATGAAAATTATAAGACTTAGCATATATTCCCAGTGTCCAGTCCATATGTATTTGGCAACTGACTTTAACATTCTACTATGCATCTATCTCCATGAGTTTAAAGCTCTGTATTTAACTCAGCTTCTATCCTAACTTGCATCACCATCTTAAAATCTTCTTAGACCCAGAACACCTTCTTAATTCCTAAACAACTCAAAATTTAACTATGAGACTATAACAAATAGTCTTCAACCACCTCAGAGGGCTTTAGCAAATGACCAGGTAAAGATGAGATCTTTAGAGTAACTTTAATGTACTGTGTTTAATGTCCTTACAGAAAAGGTCAATTTGCTTCTATGGAGAGGCACAAAGGGAACTGGTGTGGGAAGAAGGCTATGCACAAACTGAGGTTAGCAGTGTAGGGGAAGCTGGAATAGATTCTTTCTTATATCCCTCAGGAAGAAGCAACTTTGCTGTCACTTTAATTCAGATTTCTAGGTTTCAGAACTATCAGGTAGCACATGATGTCACCCAGTTTGCTCTAGCTTGTTTGCAGTAGCCCTGGAAAATGAACATGGCACCTTTGCCTAAGAGGCTAACATCATTGTTTATTTACTTCCTCCACTGGAATGTAAGCTGTACATGGGTGGAGACCTATTTGGTAACCATCATTATACCTAGAACAGTGCTTGGGAACAAGTGAATTCTATGCCGTTCGTATCTGTGGAATGGTTGGTTATTGTTGAGCTCAGGGTAGCAAACCAAGTGATACAGGGCTGGCTGGGTTCTACTTTGTCTGAAACAAGGTCTTTCTATGCAATCTAGGCTGTCATCTTAATATTAGGTTTATCCCAGAAAATGACCTCCAATCAACAAATGATAAATCTCACATAATTCAGGCAGTATTATACGACCTGCTCATTATATCTGTTAATTAGGATGGTTCTGTGGCTCTTATATAATCAAAGTTGGCTTATACATGTTTGAAACAGCCAGCATGCAAAGTGAGTGTGAAATGTCCCTACTTAGTTACTACACCGCGTCTCTAATAAGCATACAGCTTAGCCTTGGAAAATAGTTTGTAAGATGCCTCCATTCATCCTGGTGAGCTTTTACTTTGGTTCTTTTTTATTCCCATAAAACAAATTGTCAAACAGTAGTGGCTGAAGGAAGCATACCTCTTGAAGCTCGGAGGTCAGGAGTCTGGAGTTGTCTGGGCTAAAATCAAGTGGTTGGAAACACTGTGTTTGCCTGGGAGGCTAAATGGAGAATCTTGTCCATGTTGAGAAGCCATCTGTACTTTGTGTTTTCTGGTATATTTTCTTCTTCAAAGAGAACAGTGGCCAGTTCAGGGCTTCTCAGGCTGTACCATCACATTCTGACATTTCTGCTGCCTTCTCTTCCAGCTCAGGAGGACTATGATGACATAGAACCCACCTGGATAATCTTCTGATTTCACTGCCTTATAGTTAGCAAGCTTAGCTCCATTTATGAACTTCCTTTCCCCTTGTTATATAATATAATTTATTCGTGGCTTCCAGAAACTAGGGCATGGATACTTTTTTGGGGGGAGGAATTGTTCAGTCCCCTCTGAGGTAACTGAAAATAGCTGGGATCATCCCTGGCTGTCTTCTGTGGTTTTTACATGTTTTGATGTTCTTTCTGTGGACCCTTGTTGGGCAGTTCCATGATGTCTCAACATTCAATGATCTCACATTCAAACATCATAACTCCACGGTTGATGTACAAGATACTGAGGCCAGAATGTAACTTCAAAATACTGCTAACAATGGCTTTTCACTTCATGTATTTATTCTGTAAGGTGTAATAAGTACTGAAAATAAAGGGGTTTGTGGTTGCATCATATAGGAAAAGAAAATTATGCAAAACAGATACTGTCAATGATAATTCAGGATCAACATCCTCCAGTGTTTCAGGTCACAGGAAGCTTCTCACTGCAGAGCATTTTGCAAGGCTCCTGTGGGACATGTCAGGAGACAATCTACGAAAGAAAGTAGAGCGTTACAAGTGCATCCCTAGGGAGTTGGCTTCCAGAGTTCACAACATTTTCCTGTACTGACACTCCCTTTCAAAAGAGTATCATACTTGAAGACTAAAATAATTTTGCTGTTTCAAAATATTCAAAATGAAATTTATAGGAAACTTGTTTGACATCACTTTAATTCAGGTTCTAGACTAAACTTGCCCTACTCTTTCTCCCTAGTTTATCCTACTATTAAGAGGCAAGCTGTGTCTTCCTAAGTGTAATGTTGAAGCCTCATCCTCTTCAAACCTTAGTGTGACTGCAGTAGGGATTGAAGACCTCTAAATTTATCATAAAGTTTAAGTGAAGTCATCAGTGTGTGTACTAATCAGACATAATTGGCATGTTTATAAGGAGAATATTTGCATGCAGACATACACAGAAGAAATGCCACATGAAGACCCAGACTGAAGGCAATATCTACAAGTCCAAGATTGATGCATAGGAACGATTGGTTACCTTGCTGGTATCATGATCTCAGAGAATAAGTTTCTGTTTTGTTTAGTTTTTAAGAATGGCACAGTCTCTGGTATTCTTTCACACCAGTCCTAGGAAACTACGAAATGTTCCTTATTTTGTCAAAGCTACTTTTTTTCTTACATCTAGCTCTTTGCCAAGTTAGATTGTAACATTTTTTATTATTTGAAACTCTCATAGATGATTCAATATATCTTTATAATATCAGTGCCTCTACCCCTTCCAACTCCTCTTAGGTTCCCCACCCCACACACCCTTTACTAACTTCATATCCTTCATTTTCTGTTAACTAATACTGACTAAGAACAATTGGTTAAATGTAAAATTGTGGATAAAGCCCATTATGCTCAGAATCAGATGTACCTATTTGTACTTCTTAGAGCTGGGGAGCAAGTAGGTTACCTTGGAATAGTGTAAGTGTTTGGAGTATATAAGAAGGAATTCCTCCCCTCCACTCCACACACTTTTTAAACTTAATTTTAAAATTAAGTACATTTACATTATAAAACACAATTTTTCACAGTCTCAGAGCTCCACTCTGAACTAAAGATTAAATGAAACAGTGAGAACAAGCAAAATAAAGATTTAAATTCGCAGACTAATGGTGAAGAGTTTTGCCAAAGACTATGAGGTGAGACATCTGCTCTAATTCCCGAGAGATGCTGCAGCATCTGAGGCTTGTTTTAAGAAGAGCTCATTTAGGACAAGGTGTGCTATTCACTAAGTAAGCAGAATGACGAGCAATGGTGAAGAAAATGCTCCCTGTGGTTTCTTAGTAACATTTACTTGGCAGGAGGTTCAGTAGAAATGAAAGCTTATCTAGGTAACCATGCACGATTTTTGATTTTTAAATTAGGTGCTGTTATTTGATCTTAGCCAAACTGATTGACAGGTTGGTGAGATCACAAAACCACCTAAGCTAACCATAGTATGTTGGAGCTAATAACATTGCTTCTGATAGGCTGATTTCAATGTTGAAATCTGGTTACCACCCCTTCTGAGGTATTCTCTTGTTTGGTTAATAAAAGTCGCTGATAGCCAATTAGCTGGGCAGAAAGAGTATAGGAAGGCGGGACTTCCTAATATTAGAACAGAAACCCTGCACTTTACACACAGGATTAATTAATTCCACCAGGAGGCATGGAAGCAGATAGATGTGTTTGAGAACTCTGGAAGGTAATCACTACATGGTGGTTTGGGATTAGGTGACCTAGGTTAATTTAGAGTAGCTAATTTAGAGTCTGCCCAGCTAAGGGTTAAGCATTGAAACATTAAAAGGTCTTGGTGTATTTAATTATTGGGGAAAGGACCGCAACAGCTTATAGGCCATCAGTCCAAGCAATCCAGGACTATCAGACTCCCTGATTCCCATCGAATTCCAGCAAATCTACCAAGCTGCTGATAGTTCTACCGGCCTAATATAACAACTTATATTACTTAACAGAGTTTAGGTTACAGGTGGTGTAGGTCACCCTTGGTCTGGGACTCTTTTCCCAGGATAAATCAGGCTGCTGGTTAAGGCAGGTCAAGTCCATCGCTGATATCCTGCCAGGCTGCCTGCTGTTCTGTAAAGCTACCAGCTGCTCTGCCAGCCTAATCTTACAGTTTATACTTATTAGTAAATACTATTGATAATTAAATTGCAGTTTCAATAGTATAATGCTAACCACAGTATAATGCTAACCATAGTATAATGCTAATCATAGTATAATGCTAATCATAGTATAATGCTAACCATAGTATAACTGTAGTATAATGGGTTGATGCTACAGTGCATCATGTGAGGGTAGTGTTACCCTCATGGCATCTACACCTAGAATGTTCTCATAAGTGGCTTCACTTAATCATGGGAAGTCTTGTTTGTTTTCTTCTAAAACCATTTACAGGTCACTTTTATGCTTCTCAGAAGTAGAAGATGAGGTGAGTGATAAAACAAACTAAAAAAACAAATCAACAACAACAACAACAACAACAACAAAACAACCAGACATGCTATAGCAACAAATATTTGAGGTAAAAATCTGGCGGTTCACATTAAGTAATAGTGAAAAGTTTACTATACTGTTGTGGTCCAATTCATTTCTTTTTTAAAGAGAAAAATATTAAAATTAAAATTAAATTTAAGTAAATTGAAATTAAAATGTATTTATTCATTATATTAGTTTGTATATGTATGTGCTTGTGTATGTGTCCATGTGTTTGAATGACTGTGGTATAAGTATGTATATGTAAGTGTGCTTATGTGCATGTGTATGTGTGCCCATCTGTATATGTGTGTATGTGTGTGCACATACAGGTTAATGTATCTGTACGTTTGTGAATGAGTGTGGTGCACATGTATGTATGTGTGTGTGTATGTGCAAGTGTATTTATGTGTCTGTATATTTGTAGATGAGTGTGTGTGTATGTGTTTGTGTTTGTGTGTGTATCTGTGCATGGCAGTGCTATGGTGCACATTTAGAGGTCAAAGAACAACTTTCAGATTTGATTTTCTCCTTTCATTGTTGGTTCTGGGTATTGAACTCAGGCCATCATGCCTATGTGGCAAGTTCTTTCACCCACTGAGACATCTCGTCTGCCCCAAACTACCTTCTTTATAAAAACAGAAGCCAGTCACCTTGGAAAGCACCATGAAGATATCCTAATAGAATTTGTCACTGAAAACTGATTATTCATGCAATTGGAATTGAATAATTTTTTTTGGTGTCTTCTGGAAGGTTTTATGCTGCTGTAATAGGGCAGTCTGTGGGGATTGTTCATGAAATGTTTAAGGATCTCATTTTCTTGAACCCTTACCTTCATGGTGCTTAAACTTCTCAACAAAGTCTTCAGGTGTTTTCAAGAACATAGGTCAGTTATTGCACAGTCCCTGGTGGTGACAAGCCTGGAACCCAGGAGGCAGTGTACACAGGCACCCTGGGAACAGAATTTTGTATTAGATAGCCAGTATAGCTGTAAGATGCGAGAAATTCTGGATGGCTTATAAAATGAAACAATACAGAGAATGAAGGAGCCCAAAAGTAGGATTAATATCTGCTGGGTGGCTGGGATGATGACAGAGATTGGCTTCTGAAGTGCCCGTCTTCCCACTGGTAGCCTATGATGAGTGCTGGAAGACTGAACTGTTCAAGTTAGCAGTCTTGTCACTGTTTGGAACCTGTGTTATAAATATGCAGAACCTGGTTTTAGGATCCAAAGGGAAACCTAAAACATCAGAATTGCTGCTGAGTTTGCTGTTTTTATGTCAGCCACATGAGTTTCAAACTCCCTCTATTTCTCCGAGGAACCTCAAGGCAATCTCCACACTTTCTGTCATAGAATCATGCTGACACACTGGCAGACAGCAGTGCAGAATACTTCCAGATTTTACTTCTTAGATTAATTTCCTTACTTAGGTTATTCATTAATTTGCTATCTCAGCTGCATCCCTTGAGCATCCTCTCTATAGCCTGTTTCCTGTGTGATGGAAATTGGTGTGAAACAGTGTGCCTTTGTCTGCTCCCTCTGTGTGCTGTATACAGTCCAAGGCCACAAGGGGATGGTACTTAGATTTTCAAAGATAACAGCCCTATCTTCAGACCTGTTTTATCTCTACTTTATCTCTATTACCCTAGGGTGGGATGGCTTTTTTTTTTTTGGAGACCTTTACGATGATGATTTATTAAAAGAAACACCTTCTTGTCCTTCCCCACTGTGCTCCTTGGAATCTCCATCCATGGCCTTCATTTTCAATTGCTTTCTTGGTTACAGAGCTCCAAACAGGCACATTTTTCCCCAGGTAAAAGCTATAGAAAGAGATGAGCAGTTATTAGAAAAGATGGCCCTTGAGACAATTCTTTGTTGGAGAGATAGATATAAAAATTATACACGAGACCTGCTGCTTGGGGTATCCACCTACCCAGAATGCAATGAGGCCTTTTTAAATCCTGTAAATGATCAGATGATAACTACCTTATGCGTTTTTTCAGGCTAAATATTTTCTGTCATAATCACTATACTTTGGTACTATAGGATAAAACAACCACAGATGATATATGGATGAATAGTCAGGCTTTGTTCCAATAAAACATTTTAACAAAAGCATGAACATGACTTGATATGATTGTGAGCCAGTTAGTGGAGTATTGTATATGTAATCTCAATCCTATGACTTCTAACATCTATGTGTGTGCATATATATGTATATATATATAATTTTGTGTATATATGCATATATATAATTTTTCTCTTTGATATTTGTATTTAGAGATTAACAAGACTCTCAGTTTGAACAATTCAAAGACAGATGCGAGGCCCCTCCCAAAACCATCTTCATTCTTACCCCAGTTCTCCTCAGCTCAGTAAATAGTCTATTCTATTCTATTCTATTCTATTCTATTCTATTCACCCTTCTTATCTTTATTTCCTCCTTCCGTAACATCTATCCCTTCATAAATTTATTAGTGGTATCTTTACAATATACCCAGATCCACTGTTTCTCACAATCTTCTATTCTATTCTATTCTAGAATTCTCTTGTCTGGACTGCTCAACAGAGCATTAATGACAATCTGTCTTCTACCATCACCTAACCCTCAGCCAATGAGACCCTGTGAGGACTTTCCATCATTCATGTAGTAAACCTCAAAATCTTGTTCGTGTCTCTTAGTGGCCAGATGGCATATTTCCTGTGCCTCCTGCACACATTCTCCCTCACTGCTTTCTGCCAATCTCTCTGGCTTACCAAACCTTCAGAAATGCCCTTTAATTTAGTACCACACAGCTGGGTTTCCCCCTGCAGTGTGAGTTAGCTCTTCAGATGGTCATATGCAATTCTCTCATTGCATACTAGAGTTCTTCCCTGGATTCCCACACTGGGAAGAATAGCGTCCTCATCCCTCTCTCTCATCTTATTTGACTTTTAGGAGGTGTGGTGTTTGCTATTGGATACTGGACTGCCGTATGTTTACTTACTATTTACATCCTCTGCTGGAATTCAAACTTTGCAGGTTTTAGACCTTGCCACCTGTTGACAGGGTATGTCAGGTAGCAGACAGTCAGGACATGGTTGATACAAATAAATGGACAAGGAAAAGAACAAACAAAACAAACAAACAAACAAGCAAGCAAACAAACAAACAAACCACTCTACCCTGAGAAAGCTCATAGTCCATTGTACATGATTCCAGGAAGTTAGCAGCCAGAGAATGGGTGGAGCCCTGAAAAACACATGACAGGAGACCATGTAAACTCATTGTTTTTCTCAATTTCAGTTGCTAGAATGATCTTTTCAGAGAACTGAAATCTTTTTTTTAATAATTTATTTATTGTTTCTTCAAGTTACATCTCAATCACAATCCCCTCCCTACTCCCCCCTCCAGTCCCACCCTTCCAACCTCCTCCCCCTAAACCCCCCCATCCTCTTCCCTTTTTTTTGCTTCTAAACTGAGAATACATTTTTTTTTATTAAAAAGAGGAAAGAATAATGAAACAACCGAATTTTAGGAGTTTAAAAACAGGCCCACTTACTGAACTGAGAAAGCTAAACTGTAAGCCAGCAGAAGAGACAATCAAGAAGCAACCCTGGACTCATCAGGGGCTAGACAAGAGCATCCTTCCCAAACACCCATCTCCAAGCAGCAGACTTGAGGTCCACAGAAAGTACAAAGTGTTCTATTAGCCAGAACTGAGGCACTAGGCAGAATGAAGGTAGGCAATGAGATTCTGAGAGTATGTATACTTGGAAAAATTTTTTTTCCATGTATACACTATGATAAAGTGCTATGCTCTTCAGCTGACATTCAGTAATTGGAATGATGGCAACCAGGAATAACTACCCTCTCCTTAGTGAACAGATATTCCTTCCTAAAAAACTCAACTAAGATATTTTTTTTTCATGTTTCTTTTTTTGTTTTAAATACTTTATTTTTTTTCTTCAAGTTACATCTCAGTAACAAACCCCTCCCTATTCCCCCTTCCTATCCTGCCCTTCCACCCTCTTCCCCCCAGAAGTTTCCCCTTTCAGTCCAACAGCTGGTTCCTTCTCTTATAACAGTAAGTATTATACAAAAGAATAGATATAAATATGCCACATTTATGAGAGTTAAATGGCCCAGTATACCTTGCCAATGTCCAGTTTATACCTATTTGGCCCCTGACTTTAACATTCTACTATCTAACCAACTCCATGAGTTTAAAGGTCTATATGTGACTCAACATTCATACTATCTTGCAACACACTTTTAAGAGTATCTTCTTAGATCTATAACACCCTCTTGATTCCTAAACAGTTCAAAATTTAACTATGAGACTCTAGCTGTCTATTCTTCAACCACCTCAGAGACCTGAGAGGGATAAATATATTTGCTTATATAGGAAGTGCAGAGCCTGCAGCTTCCAAAACTAAGAAAGAACATACCAATGACTGCCTGGACAGTTCCCATTTTCTCTCCATACATTCCAGCATCAATCTTCAGCCTTTGGGTCCTGTTTCTCTGACAGACATTTGTTGTAGAGCAGGGATTATGAAGGACTTACCTACCCTGTCTTGGCAGAGTTAGGCTGTCGACTTCCCTGCTACCAAGTTTTGTCCTTTTTGGACAGCAGTCTGTCTGCAGTTGGAGCAAGGGGTTTTTTCATGCCAAGAGAAAGGCTTGCCACTAATTCAACCATCTTACAGTGGAGGTTCTTCGATGCTTATCTTCTACTTGGAGTAGAATAGGGGGTGCTGTCAGGCGCTGATATGTCTCGATATCAAAAAAAAAAAATCTTGATTTAAGATAACATCTTTGAATGCCATATTCTGCAGATCTCTAGGGGTTTTTGAAGATGCCCTAACCATCTCTTGTATTTAGATAAGCAAATGTTGCTTGTCTCTTAGCAACTTGATTACTGGGTAGTTTAGAGAATATCTGTGATAGACTGTCATAGTAGCTAACAAAGTGACATGTTTGCATGACTAGGAGTTTGTTTTAACTATCCTAGACCGTTTTAGACGGTTGGTATCAAGAGGTCAGAGCTTCACATTTTATTTTTAAGTATCTCTAGGTATGATACCATTGGGAAGCATTACCTTTAAATTTGTATCAATATACAAAGATCTATTCAATTGTGGTTAAATATACTCTTAATTATGTATCAATATACCAAGATCAATGCCTATGTAGCCCAATATAATCTTAATATTACGTCCATATGCAAGGGTCAATACCATTGTGGCCAACTATAATCTTAATTTTGTATCAATATACAAAGATCAATACCGATGTAATCCAATACAATCTTATTTTTGCACAATAAACAATGGTCAATACCACTTTAGCCAAATAAACTACTAATTTTGTATCAATATACAAAGGTATAAGGGCATATTCAATAATCTGCCCCTTCTTCTTGGACCTTCCTGTGCTATGTCTATATCTCATTTTTCTCAAGCCCATGCACTCCTACATAGGAGAGGAAGAAGGATACAGAAAAGGAAAAGTAGGAATTCCCTGGGGCTAACCTCCAAAACCCATTAAGACAGGACCATTTATCAGCTTGTAGTCTCTTCCCCTACATAACAGAGTTTTCAGTTATCCTTCAAATAACCAAAAGAAGGGTGGAGAAACACCCTCCCCACCCTCTGGGCATGGGATGTCGCTCTCTTAAAGTGACTTCCTGCTGATTTGGGTCGTAGTAGACCTGTTTGGGGCCCCAACCCAAATGGGAAAAATGATTAAAATGTTAGTACACTCCTTTTATGTTCAGTCCTTCTGTTCTCAGCTGTTTAGATGACCTAAGGGCAGAAGCTGATCTTGCAGGTTTCACTGAGGTGCCTGTCGGGGCATTGTGTATAGCTGAACGGTCCCAGTGACATTGGATTGCTGTGGTGGTTGCAGGCCCCCGATGGAGACAGCTATTGAGGAAGTCTGCCAGGCAGAATCAACTGGGTCACTCGTCCTCCTTGGTGCCTGATTCTGCTCTCTGCTGAGGATTCCGCTGTCCAGCCGTCCCCGGGCTCCCCTAATGGACGCTTCGATTCTCCTGGAACGATTAGAACACAGCCCTGCCCCAATCCCAACCCTAGGACAATTGCCCTCTTTTTTTTTTTCTGGGGGGGGATGGAGGGGGCTAGGTAGTATTTCTCCTGAAGCAAATTTGGCCTTCTGACAACATACAAAGCATTATCTTTCAATCCGGGTTAAAGAAGAAATCATTCTGTCACCTTGGAGCTAAACCAGCTCTAGTGTATATATTTTGAGATCCCAAAGGACAATCTGCCTGCATCGAGACGGCCTTTTGTAAGTAGCCTCCAAACCTAGGTCCCTCCAAATCCCATGTGTGTGTCTCTGAACTCTAATTATTGGGTTCAGGGACCTGTGTTTCCCATCTGAAGGGATCAAAGATGTGTTCCACCACTCCTGGATCGAAGTCTTTCTCTATTTAGAGTTTGCCCTGCATCAGGCTGACCCTGAGCTCCGGGATCTGCCCGTTTCTGTCTCCAGTGTGCTGGGAGCTGGGACCAAGGGTGTACTCTTCTTGAATGGCGGGACCAAGAGTATGCACCCTCACCACCCCGCTCCGATGACTCCAGAATACATAAGACCACCAACTCTAAGGTGCCCCCCCCATCTCCGCTGAAGTCAAAGGCATGGGCCAATACCACAATTCTCTTGTATTTTACCTTAGCTCCACGTCTTCTCTACACCTGGAGGTCTGCAAATCCAGGCCTAATGGCTGTATCCTCTGTTCCATTCACAGTGTTTCAGCCCTGCCCCCTGCCTTTTTTTTTTTTTTTTAGTTAATAAATTTATTTGTTTGTTGCTTCAGGTTACATCCTTATCATATTGTCCTCTTTTCCCGCTTCCCAGCCCCACCCTCCCATGCTCTACCCCCTGAACCTTCCGTCTTGTTCCTCTGGGGTGGAGTGTCCCTGCCTAACAGTCTCTCACCACAGATCAGGAGTCATATGAGGGCCAAGAGCCTCTTCTTTCACCGGGGGGCCTATGAGGCAGTACTGCCAGTGAATGGTGTCTCATTGCTACTGGGGGAATACTAAAAAAAAGACCAACAAACACACAAACCCACAAATACAAAGAATATCAACAAAAAAAGAGAGGAAAAAGAGAAGGGAAAAGGAAAAAGAAAAAAGAAAAAAAGAAGGAAAAAGAAAAAGATAAAAAAAAATTATGCCCTTGTTCCTTTTGATGTGTTGGTTGTAGTACAGATATCCTGTACGATATAGTTAAAATCCTACTATAAGTGAATAGATGCCATGTGCATCCTTCTGAGACTGGGTTAGCTCACTCAGGATGAGCTCCTCTAGATCCATCCATTTGGTTGCAAATTGCATGATTGCATTGTTTCTTATACCTGAGTAATACTCCATTGTATAGATGTACCACAATTTTTTAATCCATTCTTCAGTTGAGGGACATCTGGGTTGTTTCCAATTTCTAGCTATTACAAATAAGGCTGCTATGAATATAGATGAGGAGACTTCCCTATGTCTCCGTGAGAGGTCCTTTGGGTGTATACCCAGAAGTGGTATGGCTGGGTCCTGAGGCAAGGTTATTCCTAGATTTCTAAGATATCGCCAGACAGACCTCCATAGTGGTTGCACAAGCCTGCACTCCCACCAGTAATGGAGTAGGGTACCCCTTTCTCCACACCCTCGCCAGCATGTGCTATCATTTGAGCTCTTTATTTTAGCGATTCTAACAGGTGTTAGGTGGAATCTCAGGGTCGTCTTGAGTTGCATTTCTCTGATGATTAAGGATGTTGAACATTTCTTCAGGTGTCTCTCAGCCCTTAGGGATTCCTCCTTTGTGAATTCTCTATTTAGCTCCATCTCCCATTTTTGGTTGGATTATTTGGTTTCTTGGCATTTAGTTTCTTGAGTTCTTTGTAGATTTTAGATAATAGCCCTCTATCAGATGTGGTGGTTGGTGAAGATTTTCTCCCAGTCTGTTGGTTGCTGTTTTGTTCGAATGACAGTGTCCTTTGCTTTACAGAAGCTTTTCAGTTTCATGAGGTCCCATTTATTGATTGTTGATCTCAGGTCCTCAGCTGTTGGTGTTCTGTTCAGGAAGCTGTCACCTGTGCCAATGAGTTCGAGGGTTTCTCCTACTTTTTCTTGCAGTATCTTTAGTATGGCTGGCCTTATGTTAAGGTCTTTGATCCACTTGGAATTAAGTTTTGTACAAGGTGATAGGTATGGGTCTAATTTCATTCTTTTGCAAGTGGACATCCAGTTGGACCAGCACCATTTGTTGAAGATGCTGTCCTTCTTCCATTGTGCGTTTTTGGCTCCTTTGTCAAAGATTAGTTGGCCATAGGTGTGTGGATCCATGTTTGGGTCTTCAATTCGATTCCATTGATCCACTGGTCTGTTTCTATACCAGTACCATGCTGTTTTTATTACTGTTGCTCCGTAGTACAGCTTGAAATCTGGGATGGTGATACCTCCAGATGTTTTTTCATTGGACAGGATTGATTTAGCTATTCTGGGCTTTTTGTTGTTCCATATGAAGTTGAGACTAGCTTTTTCCAGGTCTATAAAGAATTGTGTTGGTATTTTGATAGGAATTGCATTAAATCTATATATTGCTTTTGGTAGGATAGCCATTTTTATTATGTTGATCTTACCTATCCATGAGCATGGGAGATCTTTCCATCTTCTAAAGGCCTCTTCCATTTCTTTCTTCAGGGGCTTGA